>CM062814.1:581347512-581435012 GCA_031772625.1 Pinus tabuliformis | reverse complement strand
AGAACAACAAAAAATTGAATTGAATGGAAAGTTTGAGTCCTAGTGTGAAGGTTTCATTTGTTGAAGGTTCTAGTTCTTGTGACTATTGGTGATTGAAATTGGTAAATCCTATATAGTTTTATTGTACATAGTAAGGGAGGCCTTGGTGTTTGTTACTCAATATCTGGGCACATCTCCTATTCACTTCCTGTTCCATATCCCGAAGTGCCAGAATGTTGAAACTTGTGAAGTATATCCATCATGATACACAAAAAAAAGCATCCCTGGAAAACCAAAGTAAAACTGTCGTGAGTCAATTCTAAAGAAGGTTTGTTAAAACCCTATTTCTTATGGCCTTTGCGCTTTGATCCACTACCTTCCCATGCTGATGGTAGGCTACACTACCTTACCCTACTGCTGTCAGCACAAGTTTTGATATGAAAACTTGTGTTGAACCTCTTCTAGCTATCTTCCCAAAATGGGGGAGAAGCTTAATATGCTAGAAACTTTGACAATATCAAGCTTATTGGTTTTTGTAGATATGGTCGAGCTCTCCCATTTGGATCTCTTGATATTATCGTTATGGGCCTTCCCCTTGAGATATGGACCTTTCTCCCTCTTTTCTGGATCCCTATCTCCCTCTCCCTTCCTATAAATCAACTCCCTTCCAACCCCAAATGGTTGGTCATTTATTTCATGCATTCCTATACTGATGTTATCCCCAAATTCCACTCATTCTAACTTGGAGGAGAAGTGCTTGAAGAGTCTTTTCTTGGATTTGGACATCCACCAAAAGGAGGTCTCCAACATCAAGGCATAGGTTGTATGCTTCCCTTTTTAGCTTGTTAATATATACATCTAATGTTCACTTTCCATAATTGTGTAAATGTTTATGCTTTTAACTTAATACTCCTTGATCTATTAAGTATTTTATGTTTGATATATGCTATATGTTTTCACTCATTCCAAAATGTGTTTTCAGTTTCCCAAAGTGGAAAAGAGAAGTGAAGTTTGAAGCCATATTCCAAACCAAAAAATCCACCAAATCTAAATCAGACCCTCTTGAGAGGATAGTGCCTAAAATAAGCATTCCAACAGTATATGGATGTCCAAAAAAAAACTTATGGATAAGACACTATGGCTTGTTGAAGTTTGATGGTTTTGTTGCCTTTGAAATGAAGGAGAAGAGCATATCAGATGTCCAGGAGTGTAACGAAAATTGCATACCGGAGGATCAGGCAGCATGGCATTCAGCACTTCAGATAACAGAGGTTCGATATTGCAAATCGGTGATTTTGGGTTTCAAAGTACATTGTAGTAACAGAAGCATTTTATCGGTTGGCTATTAGCAATCAAGAATATCAACAGAGTGAAATCAGTAATCACACCCCATAGCCATGTGGCATATAGACAATTGCAACTACCCAAAAATATCGCAAATTGGCGATCGGCTATGTTCAATAACCACACTTAATAAATTTCAGGAAGAATATTTCGATAGTATAAATCAACAGGAAATACCGAAAATGATTTACGAACGAAATTAGCGAAATTCCAAGGGCCGACGAGCCTTTTTTCTCTCCTCCAGGGGGACACGTGGCAACGTATTATTGGATTCGGTAAAGACACGGCCGCACTAACATCATCATGCCATATTAGTATGAAGGAAACATTGCATGATGATCTACCACTTTTAGGGGTCTTATGGGGGCATTTCTCGGTGACACGTGTCACCACTCATGAAGTGCCACATGATAGTGATGATATCACATCGAAAATTGTAGATCGGAGGTTGAGCCTTATCAGAATTTTTTAACGCGGTGCACACATTGGAAAGTGCGATAAAGGAGCTTCGATAAAGGGTGTTGGATCGCAGTCACAAAGGCATCAAAACCAAATGCGTATCTAGAGGCGAAGTGCTAATTATCTATTGTAATCAGAGATCACAAACATGTTATGGCACCGATATAGAAATTCCCAACTGGAAACATCTAATATAAAGGTTGAGATGCAGATCACATCCCTTAGTCTTATGATGAAGAAATATCGAAAGGGGCTAAACCAAATGGGGCCAAAGGACATCAAAACTCACTATTTTATAATGTTTTGTAAGACTAAAATTCGTGATGCAATGATGTACCAATAGTATGCTACACAACTTTAAACGCATATGGGTCAGCACCTAAGGCATTGAATGCAGGCATGGAGCAGTGGGAAATCAATATTAGTTGATCGTCTAGGAGCCTTTGTAAGAAGAAACCCAAGACAAAAATAAACACACAAATGGATTTGAATACTTCACTGCACGTCTTAAGAGAGTAAATGCAGGTATGGGACATAGGAAGACTTAATGGATCAGCATGGAGATCCACTCAAATACAAAATAAAGGACTGTCAAGTCGATCTCCAATTCTACTCTCTAATACGAAAACACAGTCAATCACTACCATCTCCAGAGAGTGGTGAATTCAGGCAGTTAAGGCGAAAGTGATAGGAATCGGCCAAGCAGCTAGAGGGACGCATTGTGGCAAAGACGTGGCCTGATCAAGGGCTTTCATAAGAACAACAGAGGGACACTTCCTCCATCATCTTTCTGTTTTCCATTTTTCTATTATTCTATAATTTCTGCTTATTTTCAAGAAAGGAATCAAATCCTTAAGAATCATTTTTGGCAGTAAAGCTATCGCAGGTCGAGACAGCTAGTCAATTGATAGCTGACCCTCTGCTGAGATATTTTGTAAATGTTGATTCAAAACCCCCCTTCTCTATATAAATAGGGGGAAGAAACACTTAAAAGATATTTCGAAACTATGCACACGTAGTGATCCAAATTCTATGATTCCACTTTAGGTCTATGAAGCTTGTTCATGAGGGACTTGAGCTATAGATTTCTTAATGTAAATGGACTGGTGAATGGGCCTCATTTCGAATATTAATGAAACTCTTTGGTGATTCCAATCATGGAAACGCACGGTATGTTTTCCCCTCTGTAAATCTCATTTCATATTTGTTCCTCTTTCTCAGAAATAGTGTATTGAAGCTGTCAGTTTCTCTCTGATTCATGGATTTATCTAGGCCGCTAAATAGCGAACAATACCCATGTATAAGACAAATTTACCTGTGTTATTCTATAACCTACAATACCTACATACAATATCAATTTACTTGTGTTATTCAATTAACTTGCAGTACTTGTAAGATCACATACTTACTCACGTTGTTTTGTGATAATGGTACCCATGAGGTATATGGCATGAAACCCTAATTTGTGCTCCACTCTTTCCACTCTTTCATCTCCACCCTCTTGCATATTTATGCTAGAACATCGTGGGCTTAAGATTCTATATTGCAATCAACCCTATGTACTGAATCCCCTCCTCCCTTTCCTCCTCTTCACTTGTTGAAGAAAGTGCAACTAGGTTTGGTATTCATAATGGCACAAACTTTGTAAATGTTTTTTTCTCGAGAAGAAAATATCGTAATTTCCATTAATTTGTTGAAAAATACATGTTGTAAATGTCATAGGCATATGCAAGTACTGTGACCGCAGTCAACTGTGTCGAGTATGAACTGCAAGTTCTAAAAAAATACCTTGTTGGGTGTGCCAGTGTTTGTTGTACATAATAAAAAATTACATATTCAAAAATTCACCAATGGTGTTCATTGTTCTGTTGCCAAAAAGTGATAATTACATAATGGAAAAACTGTGAAAAAAAAAATAAAGATTGGTGATATTAGGGTTTGTTTTCCCTCCATAGTTCCTGATCCATATATGGTCCATGGAATAAGTGATAGGTCCGCTTAGGTGTGTGCTCTGTGATCATCCATTCTCCTCGAGGACGATCGGTTGCCTATTTCGATAGCTTTTTCACACCTTCATTATTCTCCCTATAAATATGAGTGCATGAGATGTGATCAAAATGTGTTTTGATAAAAACAATATCATCCAAAATAGCTCTGAGAGTATATGCATGGCAAGTTGTTGTATTTTTGAACCAATTTATGAATATTTTGGAATCTCCAAAAATTTGTATGTGTCTTCATCATTTGAGGATTGTAAAATGTAAAAGATGTCGGAGAGTAAGTAGCTTTGTAAAATTATTTGTACCCTCTCTCAACCCCATGAAAATGTGGAAGTAATGTGTGTCTGATAGATAAAGTATAATGCCTCCTCCACATCCCTGTACTTGTGCAGCCCCATCAAAGCATGCGTAGGGGTGTGCTTTGTCAATCAGTTTCTGTGTGATGTTCTGAATTCCAAAAACTTGTTCATCTGCCAAAATATCCCCATAACTCGTACAAATTTTTGGTGGAATCAAAGAACAAATTATATTCTAGCCCCTAAAAATAATGTTATTGTGACACATACATATGTACTAATTGACTAGAAGTGGAAGATTCCTAGCTCTCGACTCAGTTGCAGCTTCCCACCATCTTTCCCAGGCATTTGTGATATCGACCCCACTCCAGGAATGCTTGATACTTAGTGTGTTCCATATTTGAGGCCAGAGCAGTTCAGAAGTGGGGCAAGTGAGGAATAAATGGTGATTTGATTCCTCCTTAGCATGGCATAAAACATACCAAGTCAGGCCCGGGAAAGCTCATTTTCTAAGGTTTTCTCCTATGGGTGTTCTATCCATTATAATGTTCCACAACGGTTATTTTGTGCACAGAGGGGCTTTTAACTTCCATAGATGGCTCCACCAACTCATCAGTCTATCTGGCTTCTAATCAGCATGTATGACATCATACCCTTGCTTGGAGGAGTAGTGCCCATTCTTAGTATATCCCTAGATCAATTCATCCACCTTTTATCTTAGCTGCACATGGGATCTTGTTAAAGTCTGTAGAAAAAATATCCATTGTCTTTTCCATCGATCTAGGATGTTCCATGCCTCTCCTATGTGCCATTCTTGTTGGAAGATGGTAGAGTTACGAGGGTTTCCAAGATGTGTGATGAAAAGGACACCATTGTGGTTTAGAAGTGTGATCAATTCCTGTGGGAGTTGGTAGGATTTTCCACTGCCAATCCAAGGTTCAATCCTGATCCAGACTGACTCACCATTTCCAATCTTCTAGATAAGGCCCCTTTTAATGATGGGAAGGGTGTTGATTACTGCCCTCCAAATAACAGGTATACCTTTCCTATTCCATGTGGGTCATCTTAGCCAGTCCACAGGTGTACTAGGCCAAATGTATTTGTTGATGACCACCTCTGACCAAAGGCTCTTAGGCTTCAGGAGGAGCCAGCCTAGTTTTATAGCCGGAGCTTGTGCGAAAGTCAGGAGGTGATCTAGACCCCACCCACCCCATTTTTTGGGGGTCGTAATATGGCTCCATTTGACCCACACAAAAGGATTTCCTTCTTTCTGCCCCTTCCAAAGGAAATGGTTGTAGACTCATTGGATGGACTATGGAAAATCCCCAAGGGGATCTAGGCCAAGCACATCTAAAATATTAGGGTTCTTCTAGCACTGCTTTTATGAGCACCAATCTTTTAGCTCTAGATAGTAAGAGATGACTCTAGATATTTAATCTCTTTTCCACCTTTGAGAGCAGCCAGGTCCAAACTGCTATCTTGTAACTATCTACGTTAATCCTAAATCCCAGGTACTTCATACCATCCTTCAGAGCCAAGGTTTGGTAGGGGAAATTTTGAATGGCTAATTCAGAATCTTTTTGTGTGCAATCACAGAAGGATATAGTGATTTTTCCCTATTTATTTTGATTCCTGTAGCGTTGCTGAAAAGTTTTAATATCTTTGTGAGAGTGATGATGTCCTGAGTTCCCCCATTAAGGAAAATGAGTATATCATCAATGAAAAGTAGATGAGTCAAAAGGAATTGATCAGTGATCTCGAGTCCTCGGAGTCTCCTAGCTCGCTTCTCAGTTGCAATTAGTCTGCTTAGGCCTTCCATAACTAGAAGGAATAGTAGGGGGGATAAGGGGAAACCCTACCTGACTCCTTGTTTCGCTTGAAAGGAATGTGAGGTTGACCTATTTATAAGGATTCCAAAATAAATTGATGTAATACATCCCATAATCCATCTAATAAACTCCTGAGGGAAACGCAAGTGAGTGAGTATCATCCTTAAATATAACTAGCTAACCTTTTCAAAGGCCTTTGAGAGGTCAATTTTGAGTGCCACCCCTTTTAGATTCTTCAGCTCAATGGAGTGGAGGGCCTCGTGGGTAGAACCAATGGCTTCATGAGTATGTCTATTTTGGAGGAAGGTGAATTTCTCCTAAGATATGTGTTCAGATAGGATCGGCTTGATGCGAGTTTCTATAATCTTTGCAATAATTTTGTAGAGCAAGTTGGAGTGGGATATAAAGTGAAATTTATTGAAGGATGATGGGAGTTTTTCTTGGGAATAAGGGAAATGAACGTAGAGTTTATCGGGGCATATATGCAGCCTAGAGTCTAGATTTCTTCCACCACTCCAAGCAGGTGTAGTCTAATGATATCAAAGAAAGAAATAAATAATTCCATAGGACAACCATCTGGTCCTGGACTTTTGTCCTTCTTGGACCACTTGAGCATGCTTTCTAATTCCCCCATGGAGACAGGTTTTATAAGGTCCTTTGTCCCTTCTAGTTCCACAAACTCAGGGAAATGGCTAGCAATGTTAATGATTTCAGCAATAGAAGTTGCAAGGGGGGCTTTGGAAAGCTGCTTGAAGTGAGAGATACCAAGAAGGGCGAGCTGGCAGTGAGTATTGACTATCTCGTCCTGGTCTGAGGGCATCTGCCAGATTGTATTGCTGGATTTTCTTCCATTTGCAAACTTATGAAAGAATTTTGCGTTACCATCACCCGCTTGGAGCCAAATTTCTCTGCTTCTAAGTCTCCATGTTTCTTCCTAGTTAAGGAGGATCTTAGATCTCTGGGTCTCCAAATCAAGCAGATGTAGCTTAGCTTCGGTTGATAAGTAGTCAAGCCCACTTTCATCCGTTAAGGAGGCCAACTGGGCTTTGATTTCTGCAAGGGAATGGTCATCCCTAGTTTTTTTCCTTTTTTTCCCATTCAATAGTTAATCTCTTAAGCTGTTTTAGGTTGCTGCAGAAACCTGCATCCTTCCTCTAGTCCCTTAAAGGGGGCTGAGCTTGCCAGAAATCCGAAACCAGCTTAATATTTTCAGGGTCCTCTAACCAAGTGGATTTAAATTTGAAAGGTGCCCTAGGATTTCTGGAAGAGCCAGGCACTTTCAAGTAAATGGGAGAGTGATTTGAAACACCCGCAAGCCCACCCATTGCCTGTAGATGGAAAGGGTATGGATAAGGTCTTCTTGAATGAGATATTTGTCAAGCCTTCTATCAAGGGCAACTTCTCCAGTCCATCTGTTATGCAAAGTTGGCATCTTCTTATTCATGGGTAGAATGAGACCATATTGATCCAGGATGGAGCTTAGCTAATTAGAGAAAGGGTCTAGTTGCGAGTGATTCCCCCAAGATTCCTCATGTCCAATGGAGAAATTCAGGTCTCCCTCTAGAATTGTGGCATTATTGATCAAGGGATTTTCCAGAAAGGATTGCCAAAAGGCAAGTCTGTTTTGGTTTGGGGCATATATATTAATGATACAAAGTTGTTTTCCTAAACCATCTGAGAAAAAGTCCATGCCCAAGAAACCTTGGCCTCCCCAAGAAGATATCATCCTTATAGTTTGAGGATTTATCCCAATGGGTAAGGCCTCAGATCTACCAGCTGCATCCAGAGCTTGGAAGTGTTATCCAGGTAAGGTGTCTTGTAGGATCCTAACAATCTGTTCAGAAGGCCCTATGGTTTCCTGGAGAAGAATCATGTCACAGGGAGTGCAGTGCCAGAGTTGCTTGAGGGCCAAATTTTTGGGGGTGCTGGCCAAGCCACTACAGTTGAAAAAGAGTCATTTCATCAGGGAAAATTATCAAGGGTTTCATATGCTCTAACTACACTTTCAATGATGTTTTGGCACTGTTGAGCCACATATGCCCCCGCAGATTTGATGGCTTTGGAGATCTTTGAAGGCCTGCCTCTAGAGGGTTTGTGCTGGGGGGGAAGGGGTGAAGGGATGCCAAGACCTAACAGGTTAGGGTTGATCAATTGTCTGGAGCGAATATTGTAGGAGTATGAGCCCAAGGCAGAAGGGGAGTGGGAGGGGTGATGGAGAGGGCTCAGCTCTTGTACTATCAGTGGGGTTGTAGAAAATATGGGGGAGGGGGGCTCAATCTCATAGTTAATGGGGGTATTCACACACAAGGGGGATACAGATTGAACCAAAGATGAATTTATTTAATTATAAAATAGAGTAGAGGGAAAGAGAACATGAGAATTACCTGTTGTAGGAGCAGCCTCCATAGCAGACCGGGATCGATTTAGTGGAGGGGATATAGGTGGTACTTGTGGAGCATTAGCTTGTTGGGCAGTGACTCCATCCGCATCCTTTGAGTGATCCTAACCTGAGGGCTACTCGTCCACAATTAGGTCTTTCGGCTCGTGGTGTTTCATTCCCCTTGCAGCTACCTGCAAAGAAGGAGTGAGCAGTGTGTAGTCCTTGTATAGGTGGCCGACCTTGTGGCATCTTCTACCCTAAAAGGGAACACCTTCATAGTCCAGATTTTGACGACGTGAGAAATGTCTCCAATGGAGGGTTATCTTTTCCTCCATCCCTTCCCTAATATCCAGATGCACCAGGATATGTGCCATTGTCATGATACCTATCTTTTTGAAGGATTAATCGTGTTCTAAGTAGGTGCATACGGCATCTCGAATGTGCTTGAAAGCTACAAGGGTCCAGAACTGCATTGGAAGGCCCGAAAATGGACCTAGATCGACCCAACACCCATCTATTCCCTCTCTGGATCAAATAAAGGATCCCGTATTTTTTAATAGTACCGGAGCAAACTCTATGTGCCAAAATCAGGATAATATTGATTCGATGTATTCTTGCTTATGGAAACGTAGGGCAAACCACCCACGAGCCAGTACCCTAATGATGGGCAATTCTTTGAGCAGGGAGCCCCAAATCTCCAAGGTCCAAAGTGGAAGACATTCTACAGAGTAGTTCCTGCCACACACACAACCCACCAAAACCTTCTTTGCAATCTCTGCAACTTCACCCATCTAAATGTCTTCGCCAAAAGTTAGGTTGATGTCTTTGTCCATTGATTTAAGGGACCTCCGTATCTTGCACTTGTCTAAGTGGCGAGCAGCTCGGTAGTCCTTGAGAAGACCACGACAACCCTAATTAACAGTTTGGGGGTGGACGAGGTAGATTGATCGGGGAGATGAAGTAGCTAGAGCGGATGGGGGTATTAGGGTTTGAGCCTCCATGATTTAGAGTTACATTGGAGAGGGTAGGATTATTGAGGGGAGGAGGGCTGAATGAAGGGATGTGGGAAGTGGAGGGGGTACAATGGGGCACAAAGATATGGGGGAGCTGGGGTAAGGGAGCATTGAAGGTGGGCGAGGGATGTAGGTAGGTTGTAGGTAGGTTTAGGGTAGCCAGAGACAGAGGGATCAATCCAATCCAGGAGCATCATTAATATGTATTGAGGGCGGGGGATGATTCACAGAAGGACCAGGATGAGCCTGAATGGATGGAGCAGCTGATAGGGACTGCAAGGTGGCAGCGAAGGGGCCAAATCCCGAAGCAGTTGGATGGTGAGACCAAATAACCTTTTGGAGATGAGGGTCTGCCTCATAGTCAACATCCTCTAGCTCCATTGTAACTGACAGTCAATGGTCGGAGGAACTATAGATGTGGATATGAGTAAATGGGACGGAGGTTAAACCAAGTAACCTCCAGGTGAGGCCACTGAAGACCAGGCAACCACGAGATGGAGGGATGTATGCTGCAGAGAGTTGGGGAGAATGTAGGTAGAGGTCAGGAGAGCAAGGTGGTAAAACCATGACCATCAAGTTTAGGTTTTTTGGCCTCGAGGGCCTCCATGGGTGTTGTCTTCAGCATCTGCAGAGCTCTACAGATTAAATTATCAATCTAAGGTTTTTACAAAATATGTGAGCTAACATGTACTCTATGTGCAAGCTACCGAACTTTGTAAACGATGTACTAAAAGAGAATAAATTTATTTTGTATACCTTGTAGCATGGGTTTCATGAACAAGAAGTGTCATTAGGTCAAAGACTTCTACTTGATGTCTTTAGGATTTATTAATATGTCAAAGAGTCATGTCATGTATAAAAGAAGCTCTTCATGAGTCTATGTAAATATATACAATTCTACAAAAGTATGTAATAGCCCTCCAATGACCAAGATCAATCCTCTATTAGAAAGAATAATAATACTACCAGTAAGACAAGAAGAAGATCATCATGTCGGCTTCAAAATTGAATTAAATATAGTTTTAAATGTGATGTGAACTTAGAATTAATAAACACAACATATCACTCTTCAAGTTGGATTTCATATGGATTTCACCACTATAAATACTTCGTTAAGGTATCCACAAAAGGTAGATCAAATCTCACATTTTTCTTCTCTAAAATTTCGTATAGGTGTAGGAGAAGATCTACACTATAGGAAGGTGTGGAACAGTTCTCGGATGGGTACAAGATCTCATTGAGAAGGTGCAGGTCCAATATTTCGTATGGGTGCAAGCAGACAAGACTTCACATGGCACAATGAGCTGCATTCACGTTGATAAGGATAGTGAAGCCCTCGCATATATATATACATATATATATATATATATATATATATATATATATATATATATATATATATATATATATATATATATATATATATATATATATATATATATATATATATATATATATATATAGTCTCGGCATAATGGGAAGGATTATTCATGACTGTGACTATCACAGTCTCGACATTCATTCCATACGCAATCACCTACTTGATTATCACTACCTCAAACACAGTAACGGTCTGGACATCATTGTGAGGAGAAGGGTCATAGTGATACAATCTTGGCATAGCTACAAAAGACTTCAGTGAAAGTGTAGACACAATCCTACTCCCAAGTAAGAAGCATATCAATGATACTCTCTTTCGGCATAATTATCACTGTCTCACAGTCTTAATGAAGAGGATCCTTGTGATCAACCTGTCTCAGCATACCTTCTAGGATAGTCATGATCCAAACTATAACCATGATCTTGATGGTGGTCTAAATAGGATCTTGGTGTAGTACTCATCACTACATTCATATCACTCATGATCTCGTTCTTGAAGGTCATGATTTTGATGAAGGTACATAGATCATCTCAATGGTTATTTCAAGGAAACAATCATGGTGAAAAGATCATTTTAGTGAATATACTAAGGAGAAATCATGGTGTAACAATGATCCTCTCAATGATGGTAGTGGTAATGAAGATCTGATCAGTGCATCAAAGGTGATGAGCTCAGTAGTGATGAAGAATAGGATTAATATCTTGGTCTTAGAGTGGAAGAATAGGTCAAGGGTCATGGTCTTGGTATTCATCAGTTGGAATCTCTATAAGAATAATTTTGTGCGGGTTTTCCTCTCAAAGAGGGAGAGGTTTTGGCCCTAGCAAAAAGCCAAAAACTTTATGTTCTTGTCTCTTTTGCTTTGATAGAAATTTGATGAAGCAGACACATACTAATAATAATATAAATATAAAGCTAAGATAAAATTCCAAATGAAATTCACAAATTATTATCATGCTCAAGAAGAATCTCATTAATTTTGATTGCCCTATTTTCTTCAATATTGTTTTAGAGTGAATGCTTAGAAGTTAGAGGAAGGGCATAAAAGAGACATTCATGAATCAAGATTCAAGAAAAGGATCAAGGAAGCTATAGGAATCAAGATCTACATTCAGAAATCAAGACCTAGATCAAAGAAATAGCCTACAACAACATTCTACAATAGCAAGGGTTTTGCAGAACAATGATGAAAAGATGAAGCATTCGGATCTCAAGTTATATGGAAACAACTTTGGTGACTCACAAAGTTTTGATCTACAATAGATCAGTGATAGCCACTATCTTAGATTGAATCCTTTCTATAAAGAACACAGTCCTAAAATCTCAGATTCTAAGAACTTAATGATACATATTTGAGGGCATATCATGTAAAGCAACCTCAATTCAATGTTGCATACTACACGGTCCCTTATGTAGCCCAATTATATCAATAATTCAGTGGAGATATAAATCAAGATAACTCGTAGGCAAAGAAGACAATCTTCCTATGAAGGATCTCAGTCGGAGGAAGCATCAATACATTTGGTCCAACTACTACCAACATGATCAAGGTGAAGACTTCATCTTCAAATCTCAAGTAAGTATTTTCATTAATCATTTCTGGTGAAATGACCTGATGATTGCAAGAAGATCTATAGATTAGATGGGTCATCAAAACTTATTTCATGGAATAACAACGATTGTCATAATCCTTATGGAGGAGAGAAGTCAGTGGACATATCAAGGTATCCTTTGAATTCTTAAGAACTATTAATGTTGTCCCTTTCATACATAGCAAGAAAGGAGACATAAAAGGGATACATGAAATGCTAGAAGATATACTATTTAAAGTGCAGTAGAGAAGGTATCAAAGAATGAAGAAATATCTTCATGATATCTCAATTGGGAGATCTGAAGAAAGATGATAAGAATATAACCATCTGCGTTCTTAATAAGAAATATGGAAAGTTTCCTTAGGACATGGAAGTTTCCTCATACAACCTGCAGTATCTATGCAAGATGGAAAGAGGACTAGTTGAGGAAAAAAGTGTTAAAAGTTAAGAAGACATAAAGATGTGCAGAAAAGAAATGGAAGTTTTCAATACAAAATATTATACTTAATATTCAATGCTATGAAAATAAGCTCATATTGCCAGAAGGATGAGGAAGTGAAGAAAAGGTCATAGGAAGGAGGGAGTAACAAACCTTTACTATGAGTGAGATGGTGTCCCTCTCAAAAGGGCCCTATCAGAAGCCCTTGCAGATATGACCATGGTAATAAGATGCATCATGGTATCATGGATGCATTAAAAAAAAGTGTTCATGATATCACCATGGGAATCATAAAGGATAAAATCTATGGCAGTCAAGCATGAAGGAAATAGCTCTTGGGAATCTCATTATACATTAAAGGAAAGGGAGAAGTCATCCAGGACAAAGGAAACATTTTCTAGATAGGGTTATGAAAGATCCTGAAGATTCTCTGATAGAAACCTCAACGGAGAATCCACTGGTCTGGGAATGCAACATGTGTTTCATCAGGAAATCCAACTTATGGAATTCATGAGATGAAGGTCTGATGACATGAGAAATAAAGCATATCAAGGGATTGAATATATTTCTAATCAATTAACTTCTTGAAAGGATCCTAGATGACCCAAAGGTAAACTGAGGTATCTATGCTTGAGTTTAATATTGCAATGTCATGTCATATGGTTGTAGGTAACATGGATCAAGCATGATCAAGAGAAGAGGAATCTCCTCCTCTGAAAGGAAGCAAAAAGGCATAAGTCACAATAGATTAAATCAACATAATATGTCCTCATATGAAGTATGAGGTGGTTCACTAATATTAAAGAAACTCTAATTGAAGGCTCCTAGGGATGGAAGGAGTGAGGATGGAAGAGATCGTGAAATATGTAACCATGATTAAGGTAATCGACATCCAAAGGATTAGGAAGATTTCACTAGGAAATCTCTAGGAAAGATATGGAGACTTTGATGGAAGTCTAAAAAGATGAATACCCTTGAAAACTGATATCTTTGGGAGATGTGTCAACATGTGTGCAGGGCGTTGATACCTACATGAAGATGTCACTGGAAAAGGCCATCACCAAAAGGTAATATGCGATTTCTTTTTGGTTTCTGGCACCTTGGAGAAAGTCTAGATACGTGTGTAGGGCCATGGTCAGAAGAGTTGTGAAGGATGTCACAACTATGCACCTTGTGATCTAGAGAAGTCACCATTGAAGGAACGTGAAGGTAGATGGCCTATGAAGGAATCCCAAGATATAAAGCCAAAGAGGATACTTTCCAAGTAAGAGGGAATGACATGATGAAGGAAATAGACGGATGACTGAACCCTACATATGAAGAAATTGATGACGTCAAGGTCTTGGATCATCAGTCAACTAGAAAAACCTATAAAGTATTGATGATAGATTCCCTATTTAAGAGAGAGCTCTAGGAGGTTCCTATGAGTAAAGGAACTTGAGTAAGTTTCTTAGTGAAGAGAAACTTGGAACTCATCCTTGGTTAAGAGGTAGAGTTAGACAAGACATTCGTGTCTTTAGTTTGGAAGAAAGAATGGAGGATTGTGTAATCTTCTGGCATCTGAAACTCTTTGAGGATGTGGTAGGGCATCTAAGACAAGAGTGGGCAAGAGGACCAATAATCTTGAGGGTTGGGAAGCTAAGATGAGAATAGTCATAGTAGGGAATACTCAGAGAACATCTGGTTGGGTATGACCCTAAGAGAGACAATGATTATTTATGTCTATCAGTCATTGGTCTCACCAACATTGTGTGCTCTAATCTAAGTGAGAGATAGAGCTGTTAATCAAGGCCTTGCTATATGAAAACAATGTTGGTTGAAATGATGCTATAACAGATGGATTGCAAATCTGATTATTCATATGAGATATTCTTCAGATTGAGAATGACCAATTATCATTACGAATACCTCCCTACTTAAGAGGGAGTGTTCAAGAAAGTGTAAATAGTTTTGGTCTTGATAATGACATGATCTTTGTAAATGATGAAATAAAAGAGAATAAATTTGTTTTGTATACATTGGTACATGGGTTTCATGAGAAAGAAGTGTCATTAGTTCAAAGAATTCTTCTTTATGTCTTTAGGATTTATTAATATGTCAAAGAGTCATGTCATTTATAAACGAATCTCTTCATGAGTCTATGAAAATGTATAAAAGTCTAAAAAAGTATGTAGCAACCCTCTAAAGACAAATATCAACCCTCCATTAGCAAACACAAGAGGACTGCAAGATAAACGAGAAGGAGATCATCACGTTGGCTTCAAAATTGAATTAAATATATATCTAAATGTCATTTCGGCTAAAAACTAATAGACACAATGTTTCACCCTTCAATTCGGCTTGCATATGGAAGTAACCACTCTAAATACCCCGTCAAGGTATCCACAAAAGGTAGATCAGATCTTGTATTTTTTCCTCTCTGAAATTCCGTATGGGTATAGTAGAAGATCCGCACTATAGGAAGGCTTGCTACAAATCTTGGATGGGTACAGGATCTCAGTGACAAGTTTCAGGTCCAATATTTTGTATGGGTGCAGGTAGACAAGACTCTGGATGGCATAGTGAGTCGTAGTCTTGGTGATAATGATAATGAAGCCCTCACATATATATCTCTGTGGTCTCGGCATAATGAGAAAGAGCATTCATGAGTGTGACTATCACAGTCTCGAAATTCATTCCATACGTAGTCACCTACTTGATGATTACTACGTCAAATGAAGTCATAGTCTAGACATCCTTGTGAGGAGAAGAGTCATAGTGATACAATCGTGGCATAGCTACAACAGACTTTGGTGAAAATGTAGACATTGTCCTAGTCTCAAGTAAGAAGGATCTCAATGATACTTTATTTCAGCATAATCATCATTGTCTCATAGTCTTGATGAAGAGGATCCTTGTGATCAACTTGTCTCGACATACCTTCTAGGACAATCATGATCCCAATTGTAACCATGATCTTGATGGTGGTCTAAAGAGGATCTCGGTGCAGTACACATCATTGCATACATATTATTCATGATCTCATTCTCGAAGATCATGATCTCGATGAAGGCACATAGATCATCTTAGTGGCAATTTCAAGGAAACATTCATGGTGCGAAGATCATTTCATTAAAGATCCTAAGGAGCAGACATGGTGCAACAATGGTGCTCTCAATGATGGTAGTACTAATGAAGATCCCAGTAGTGCAACAAATGTGATTATCATAGCAATGATGAAGAAGAGGATTGATATCCTAGTCTTGGAGTGGAACAATAGGTCAAGGGTCATGGTCTTGGTATTCATCAATTCGAATATATATAAGAATAATTTTGTGCGGGTTTTCCTCTCTAAGAGGGAGATGTTTTTTCCCTAGAAGTATGCCAAACAATTTGTGTTCTTGTCTCTTTTGTTTTGATTGTAGTTTGATGAAGTAAACAAATACTAATACTAATATGAATATGAAGCCAAGATAAAATTTCAAAAGAACTTCACAAATTGTTATCATGCTAAAGAAGAATCTCCTTAATTTTGATTTCCCTAGATTCTTCAATGCACTTTACTGTAACATTAACATTAAGTTTCCTGTTGTTGTGTGTCAGCCACCAGAACGATACATTTCTCTTTGAGGTTGGACTGATTTTCCCCCTAAAATTTTGGATCAATGTATTGGCTTGAGTCTACCTTGATGAAGGACTATTGAACCAAGCCTCCTTTATTTTCTTTTTTCAAATACGTGACAATTGGAGTGTAGCAGAAAGCCTCAATGATAAACTTCCAAAGGGCTCATCTATCTAAGATGTCCTAGAAACTGATCTGCAATCAACCCAAAGGTTGTCTCTAGGAAGCCTTCTATATCTCCAAAAGAACTTTTGCTATAGGTTCTAGAAAAAGCGATAACATTTTGGTGTCATTGCCGGGGAACGAATTAGACTATTTTTCCATAGGTATGACAAATTTTTACATTCCCTCTGTTAGGTGAGCAAGGGATGTTTGGGTGGAAGATCTCTCACCTTGGAGACTCCACTATTTCAATTTTATGGTGAACATCCTGGCGACTCCAATTTCCATATCTCTATTTGATCATCCTGGCTTTCAAGCAATCTCGTACTCACTCTGATGCTAAAGTAGTCGAAAATTTTCCCTACCTTTGAAACTTAGATCAATCACCTAGGCGGTTTTCAAAATGGCCATTCTTGCATTCTTGGCCAACCAATTTTCCCCACTGGATTTTTATTCTATTATTGGTTATCCCAATCACGTCCCTTCGTTTCATGAATGGAATACCTATTTGCCTAGATTTCATGGAAACACAGATAGACGCCCAGACCAACACCTTAAGGATTTTCATGAATGCATGGAACAACAGGGTATTATTTTTTGAAGATGCGCAAATAAAATTTTTCATGTACTCTTTAGAATACAATTTTAGAATTTGGTACAGAACAATACCTCATGAAAACATATATTCCTTAAATAGTTTTCATATGGCATTCAATCATTATTGCAAAATATTATATCCATCAGATGCTCTATTTGAAAATTGTTGTGCATATTTCAATGATGAAGATATTCCTGAGGTTAATGACCTTTATAAAGATGTTTGTGGAGATCCGCTCCAAGAAACAATATACTCGGATCTAGAAGAATCACCCAATGGTCAAGAAAGATAAGAAGGAACATCATCGAGCTGCAAATAAACCCTCAGAGACCTTATTTTGCTAAATTTGATGTTTCTACTTCCTATGATGTATATCACTTTGATGGAGAGTCGAGTGATTCAGAGCCACAACAATCCCAATCATGGGAAGTTGTACAAGAAGAGGAGGCTCACTAGGAGGTTAGCAAAGAGGCTCCAATTGAGGGAAAATTTTAGGAACCCCCCTAAATTTATATGTATAATAAACGGGCGAATCCCCATGATACATAGGAAAAATGGAAGGCAATTTTATTAATAATATAATATGTAAATATCTTTTTTTTGGCCAATCTCTCACCAAATTATATTAACTTGTAAAATCATGGTGAATCACTAATACAAAATGACAAATCACTAGTACAAAATCGTGAATCGCTAAGAAATACAAGGGTTTTTGTAGTATCTTGGCACTAAGAGGGTATTCAAGAAGAAACTATAAAAGAACTTGACAACATTGTTGGTGAATTAGATGAGCTTGACTAGTTACCATCGAGCACGCGACTCTAGTGACTAAATGATACATATCTGGAGATAATAGTTATCACCTAACAACAGATAGGACGAAGTAAAGTAAATTTTTGTTTTTAGTTAACAAAGGTAGTTACAATAATCAGGCTCTCATAAATTATAACTTCAAAATGTAGTTTTTCATATTGAAAAGTTGAGAACCATGACTATTTCTTTATTATTTGGTATATTATCAACTTTAGAACTTTGATTCCCTTCAGTTTAGGTGGAGGCAGCTTCCTTGGCAACTCGGCTTGATAATGAACTTGTTCTCTTCTTTAATCCTTCCTCCAAAGGAGGCTATGATACCTCAGCTTCTTCTGTACTGGACAACACCCTTTCTTCACATGTATGGAGTAAATCTACCCAAAGAAATAAAAAATGACCTTGGTTATATTTTTCCTTCCCTTGCTTGGTTATAGGCTTCCTTGATGAACTTCGTACCTCCTATTGTAGGCTTCTTGACTTAAATTATGTCCCTAAAATGAGTATGAGCTGCCCTATTTATAGTGGTTAGAGCATCCTTAATAAGATCAATTGAACTATGGGTGAGCCAATGTATATTTTGGAAAAAATTATTATTTCATTTGAGGCGACTTGAAGGAGATGCTTGAGCTTGGTCTTGGAGGGATATTTGACTCTTTCATTGACTCATATACAAATGTAACATGCCCAAGAAGAGTCCTTCATACATGACATTGACTCAATTTGAATTTATGACCAATCATAAGGGCTCCCAATGGGAGACATTACTAAAAATAAAATTCCTTGCTCATGAAACCCATGAGACAAGCATTACAATAATAATTTTATTTTTCTTCTTTACATCAATTACATAAAATCACAAATACACATGTCATTATGAATACTGAACCTAGTTACATTTTTCAATAGATAGAAGGGACTAGCATCCATAATGATGGTCAAAAATCACAAAACTTTTACTTTTTCTCTCCCTCCTAAAATTTTGGCCCTTCAAGGTAAACCACTAGGATTAGGGTTTGAGGTTGAATTAAACTAGGGCATGATGTTGAGCTAGTTATAGATCATTCCAGCTTACTGAGCCTTAAAATACCAAAATATAGCAATTTGCATGATTGGAAGTCCTTCCTTAGGGCTGACATCATCAACCCTAGGCAATTCTAGGGCTTCAAAAACACTAATTATGCACTAAGGTTTCAACCTAGGGCCATTTTGAAGGTTTTACTTTCCTATTGTTGATCATATCCTTAAGAAAACTTTTCCTCTCTCTTGTATGCCTAGTTGTTCTAATTTCAAAAGTATGCATTGAAAACCTTGGGCTAGAAGTCCATCTTTATAGGCTACTTCATAACTACACTACTCCTTATCCAATAGAATAGTGCCTTTTTCTTATCCTGAGTACCTTGGGTAAGCTTATTGAGCTATCACTTCTAAACCCTAGACCTAGAACATACCTTAGGTGACATAAAATGGGAAGCCTCCCATGTGGTGAAATTTCACTAAGGAGCAAGAGGTGGATTGTTGAGGAGACAATAGCATCCACCTCATTGTTGTGTCTTGGTCTACATTTTTCCTTATGAGGCGTCTCACAAGACCTAATATATTTTGAGTCAACAGTGCTATCATAGCATCTTGTATGGGCCTTGACAAGTCTACTAGTTTGGGTGGTACTAGGTCCATGACTTGTTAAAATGGGCATATTTCACCCTCTTGTGGCTCTTATGTTGGAGAGGATTATTTTCTGAAGTTGCTCTTTGATTTTCTGAAATCCATGGTACTTCAAAATTAAATTTCAAGTTTCTACAATTCCATGATGCATGCTCTTACTAGTTGGAAGGTAGTGTTGGTACGAGGCAACTGCTGTTCATTTTCAAAATTTCAATTTACTTGGAATCTTAGCAGAATCAAAATGTTCCACTTTATCTCGAAGGGGAAAATAATGGCATGCTTGATAATAACTCATTGTGAGGATTGTTAAGTTGTAGTGACTATTTTTACATCATCTCCAATTATGCTTTGCAAATCTAGAACCCAATTGAAACGTAGCAATGGGACCTAGCCACCTAATGATTTTAAATGACCATTGAGAAAATGCCACTTGTACAAATAGGTATTGTCCCAGATCAGGGGACCTCCAAATGAATGACATGCAGTGATAACAACTCCTTACAAAGCCACAGGGAAGTTTATTTGAAAAACAAAAAAGTAAAATGAATTTCAGATGACTTAAAGTATGTATGCTATTTAAAAAGTCCTAAATACTCTTAAATTGTCCTTAAATATCATTACTTGGTCTCAAGTCACTTAATAAGGGCTTCATTAAAGGCCTTCTCTATTAATTAGTTCTAAATATAATTCTTAAAATGAACTAGTTGAAAAATGTTATTTCAAAGTTTTATAACACAAAAAGGGTGAGTACAATCTCTTAGGCTATTGAA
Source organism: Pinus tabuliformis (assembly GCA_031772625.1). Taxonomy (NCBI): domain Eukaryota; kingdom Viridiplantae; phylum Streptophyta; class Pinopsida; order Pinales; family Pinaceae; genus Pinus; species Pinus tabuliformis. The sequence continues at coordinate 581,414,697 of CM062814.1, read as the reverse complement.
TCCCAATTTTCACCACGGTAAAGGCATGTTTTGTCTATACAATTGATATATTTTCAAGTGCGGGGAGTATTTTTATTTATTAAGGATGTCAAGTTTCTCTTCTATTAAAAACCATACAAATCACATAAAAGAAGACATAAAAGATTATTTCCTCTATTATTCATTTGTGAAACAAGATCTCACAGAGTATATGTAGAAAACAGAAAATAATAGTGGAACTAAATTACCTTTCGATAGAGTACAAGTTACATTAACGACCTCCATGGAATGCAAAGATAGATCCTTCTATTGCCTTCCAATGATCAAATTACTGTTGTCTCTTCGAGTTACAAAATACTGCAAACTGGTGGAGATAACTCAACACGTTCAAGTTGATTTTTTCCTTAAGGATATTCATTGATAACCTATCTGTAAACAAAAAATATCTAGGGAAATTGTATGGAAGCCATATATTTTCAGGATAATCTTCTTCAGAGAACTTATTCCCATTGGAATTAAGCCAGGATGCACCAAGCTTTAACATTAATTTAATATCAATAGTACATTTTAGCATCTCTTCAGTTGAGGGAAATGATTGTATTAACAAGTGCAAGATTTGCATATTTTTATTATCCACGTGCCCCTTCCCTACATTGCCAATTCCCTATGGGGTTCTAACATCCATTGAATTTCTTTCTTCTAGACTTCCTATGCTTCCACTATATGTATAGTCACTGAAAAATCTAGGGCACTTCCTGATTTCCTGCGTTCTTAGCAAAAATGATGGATATGGTTCAAAAACCTCATGGTTTCTCAAACTCAATCAACTCAATCAACTCTAAATTCTGTAGTTCTTGCACTACTAATAGTCAAATACCCAACTCTTGAAACCTATACAAGCTAATTATGATAATTAAGAGTGTGAAGTTAGTCCCAAGATTTAGGAATGAAGAAAATAAGTACTAAACTAATTTTCCACAATAATGTCAAATAAGGATTTCAATTTTAGTAATGATCATAGATATACTAGGCTATTAAAATACTCAGGTACTTAATATCTATATGTCTCTATGATTTAATTTTTTAGCTTACTATTAATGTTTCCAATATCAAACCATTGAAGATATCATACTACTAACACAAAATAATTAGCCTGAACCAAAAGTAAGAATGATCCATAATGAATAGGGTGAGAAACAAGTTATAAAGAGGCCATGTTACATAAGACACATGCCCCTAATCTAACTACCTCTGGGACGTTTTAAGTAGACAAAATCCATGGAAAATGTGTGGAAGTGATAGAGATGGGGGAAGTAGCTGAAGAGAGAAAGCCACCATCATCAAATACACAAATTAGGAGTTTGAACACTTACTTCCATGTATAGGTGCAAGAAATCCAATACCTCTTTCTACTTTGTAACTTAAATATTGTTTCATTACCCTCCCAAGTAATATATAAGTCTCATTTTTTTTTACTTGGAAAAGGTTTTTCTCCAGTTCAAACTTTGTATAGTCACTGTAGTGTGTAAGTCTTTACTTATGCTTCTGTTACTATTTCTCTCTGACAGTAACAGATAGATTGCACAACATTTACCCTTATAATGCAGAGATTTCCACCTACAAGATTTTTCTTCTCTCATAATTTGTTAGCTGTAGTGATTTTAATGTCAAAGAAGTGTTACAGAATTGTTAGATCATGAAAACATAAAGGAAATGTCATAACTCAGCTGAACTATTAGTGCTCTTCCTTAAATTTCTGAGTTTATATCTAGGAAGAAAATGGAGATCAATAGTGTTGGAACACCATGTTCCTGAATAACTGTAGATATGGCACATGTATTATGAGGCTCTGTACGTACTTTGGAGAATTGATGACAAAGTGCAACCTATGAACATCTAGAGCTTAAAGAAGATGGGTATTTCATTGTTTCTTAGGCACTAGACAAGCATCTCAGGAAAAATCTTGAGCAGAACCAGAGACAGAGCCAGAGCCAGAGTAGAAGCTGAGAAAGATCTTAGCCAGGAGCCAAAGAATAAGACTTAAAAATAACCACAGTCATCAAATTATTGACTTTTACGGGCCAAAACCCTCCAATGTGAGTAGGTCTGATGATTGAAGAATAGGGTTACAAAGAAGTTAAGAATAGGTCACGTTGAGTGAGACAGATAGCCCTAACCTAATTACCTTTGTGGCCCTTTAAGGAGACAAGATTTAGGAAGGAAAAGATGGTAGGAAGGGGAGTGATAGAGATAGGGGAATCTGTGAAAGAGAGAAGCCTTATATCATTGCCAACACATAGGAAAGGACATGGAACAATTGTTGCCATGGTAAGGTGCAAGACATATTGTACCTCCTTTTCCTTTGTAATTGAAAATTTGGTTCATTCTCCTCCCAATTAATATATAACTTTGGAGTTATTTTTAACCCAAAAAAATTTCCTCGAGTTCAGATTTTTCTATGTGGTGTGGATACATTTACTTATGTCGTCATTTCTATTTCCATCTAGCATTAACATAAATTATGGTCACTATTTAGTAGTATATAGCAAATATTTTCACCTGCAAGTTTCTTTTGATGAAATTGAGCTAGCTATAGTGACGTTAATGGCAGATAAGTGTTGCAGCATACTTAGATCGACAAAAACACACAAAAGAAATGTCAAAACTCCATCAAAATGTTATGTGTGTTTTTCTCTAGTTTATGGGTTTGTATCAAATATTATATCAATGTCTGAACCCTCAAGACGATGATGTCCCCTGAGTGGTTCTCTTGCTTATTTTCTGTCATCACTGGCGAGCTCCTCAAATATGTATAAATGGTTAAATTTCCTTGTAGGAGTAAAACAATAGATAAATTATGTTTTATTATTGTAATATAGTACAACTAATGCACCTTCTCTACCATACTTTGTTGGATACTTACATTTGTATGAGTAGATCCATCCCTTTCTTCCAGGCATGTAGAGGTAGATTAATGGTTTGTTATTGTTTAGATACCCATCTAAGTTACATTATCAAATTATTTTGGAAAGAATCATTTTTATAATGACTAAACTCATTGGGACCACTATGAGCTACACCCTAAATGGGTAGACCATGATGATAAAAAAATTTAAGTGGATAGTATGGCACTCCCATGACATAATGAGCATGCGAGCACCTAATAAGCATAGAGTTAAGTTTGAGGCTTGAGTTTTGGCAACTCAAAATCCAAACCTACTTAATGAATATCACATGTTAAAAACCTAATTAGTGAAGATCATACTTTCAAACAAGAAAAATGGAGATGTATTTTATTCGAGAATAAATGGAATCTACAAATAACAATGAAGTATGTAGTAGGAAAATCTGAAATGAAGACACGACTTAGAGGGGTAATACCATAATTCTGCATCATAGTACCACAACAGAGAAAGTGGTGGAAGGCCCTTCCTACTAGTGACACACCATTTTCTCAAGTGCTTCAAGAGAGATCCTAAATATGTCAGAAGGTAAAACAAGATGGTGTCTTAATCTATAGCCTTCCCCATACGATTAGTTATATTTTCACTTGTAGAACAATTATAGAAAAATTCCTTCACCAATTCTGGCACCAAGACCTGAGGCCCATACTAATAAATTTTAGAAGGGAAGCATTTTTCAATATCATTCCATAATATTTCATCATTTAGTCCATCCCTCACCTTTTGCATTTTGGCTTCAGCCTGCTGAACCTAATTCAAGCTCTACTTCTCTGAAACTTCAATAGAGCATAAGAAATCCACAGAAAACACTTTTCCGGATAGATGGTCGAGTTTCAGATCAATTATCATAGCACCATCAAGATATAATTACTATTGTTAGCCATGCTACCCTCGTCGCTTTATGGTTTCGATATAGAAGGTACACTAGGCGATGTGCATCATTTACCTTTGTATCATCTGCAACTTAATATTGACACAGTTACACTACTACCTCCACCTTTGTTTTTGTTGCTACCTATCATGCCAATGATGAATCCACTTTCTATCATAACCCAGTCAATTCCTTTTGTTCAATAGTATCATGTAATTATCTACCATAACCTGTCAATTTCCTTAGAAAATGGAGTCTCGCTTCCAGTGAATGAAGCCCACGGGTGGTAATGTCGTTGGTTGCTTGGTTACAAAATGTATACCCTAGTGTTGCTTGCAACAAGTCACCAATTCAGAAATCAGAAATGGATGATTCACAAACTAAGGAATCTGAAACTATGGAATTTATAGAGGTGTCCATCGATTTGAAAATCAACAAATTAGGGAGTCATTCACCGAATCACCCTTTCCCTCCATTTGAAAACCAATAAATCAGGGTGATTGGGACCAAATCCAACCTCCCAAACCACCTCCCAAACTAGAAAAACCAAAAAATGGGTGATTGCAGATGAATTTAACCTAGAAAAGCAAAAAATCAGGTGATGAATGTAACAATAAAATCAACTTGTGTGAGATGATGAATGTATCAATAAAATCTTATAAGCCCAATTGATTTCAAATATGTCATGTAGACATGGAATCCGTGCATGTGTAGAAGTATATTAGTGAACACACTTTATGAAACTGTGTAATTGGCCCAATACCTGGGCCCTTGAGAAGTATGGAATATTACTTTCGAGGGTATATAAAATATCCATAGTCACACCACATAAATAAGTGATATAATGGCTTCCATACAAGTTATCAATATTTTTCAACCCAAAATTCTTGTGATGAACAAAAAGAGAGTTGTACATAATTGCCAATAAATAAAATGGAAAACTCAACATCCAACACATCATAATAGAATCTGTTAATGCCAATGTTGGGGAAGCACATAAATTCAGGCAAAAATTAGCTTAAAACATTATTCATCACTATAATATACACAAGGAACCAAATCTTACCAACCTGTTTATTGTCACTGAAGCCCAACCTAAAAGTTAATAAAGGACACATATGAGCTTATGAGCACATCATATCTCTAACTAAGATTTTCAGTGCCAACACCAAATAATGGAAATTGGCTAGCAAATGATTCAACCTGCTTTTTAAGATCAACAATGTTATTTTGTAGATGGAAATTATCTGACTTAATAAATTCTATAAAATATTTTAATTTTGTACTTTTCACAGAGCCCTTAGCCTTAATGGCTATCTCCACCCCCTCGTGGATAAAATATGCAACCTTAATAAAGTCATCCTCAAGAAGCCTACGGGTGGTTAATGCAAGAGTCCCTATGCGTATACCACCAAGAACCATAACACTTTTATCACCTAAAAATGTAAGGTGTGAAAATAAGCTATATCAACCCATTCATAGAGGAAAATCGATGAATCCCTTACATCTAAATATACAAAGAAAAAATTCAGGTAACCTGGTACAAAATTCTTATTTAGTGTGATAGAAGCAACATCCGAAATGTCCTCTACCCTTGCACCATCAATGCCCTGTCCAAGCCAATTAATATAAAACATGTTACATTCAACCAGCTAAACCCAATAGAAACGAATATACAAGTAGGTTGTGTACTCCAGCATATGAACATAGGATCTTTACCAAGGGCCTCAAGTCAACTAGAACTTGGTGATTTTCACTACCACCAGACACCAAATTGTAACCCAAATTCCATGAAAATAGAACAATTTGATGTATTGAAATGATGTTAGGAGATTAGTAAAGAGGATCAAATTAAGTGATGTTATGGGCATACCACTCGACAATACCAAGAACATCGAGTGCCCTCCAAGCTGTTAGAGCCTAAATCTACCTTAGGCTAAAAGAAGGAAAAATTTAGGGTAACCACAAACCACGCTCAGTCTAATAGCTAGCCCTACCAGAATAGGAGAGGGCTCTCTCTGGGTCACACTCAGTGAGGAATAAACAATATGGTCTGAGATGACTTAAACTGAATACTGATTTTAGGCTAGTAAATAGATATGGAAAAAGGCATTTTTTGAATGACTGAATTTTCTAGGTTGTGTGGGACCAAAGGACCGCATGAGCTGGGAAAATAAATCAAAGACACAAGATATTTCGTGAGGTAAGATAGGCGGGAGGTTTAGAAATCAGATATATGTATAATGGAGTGGAAAGACCGTTGAGAAAAGCTAAAAAGGGCATAAACATGAATCCTTTTCAGACAGAAGAAGATATACAAAATATGAATGCTTTACAAGGCAGAGCATAAACTGAATTCTACCTCTTCTACTTAAGAGCACTCAACCAAAAATGATTTTGAATGGATGGTAAACATAACAAAATACATATGAAACATAGAAAGAAAAACACATTTGCTAAACTCACACCACAGGGATCTCATGAATCAGAGCTGCATCATTCTATTAATTTCCAAGCCAAAATTGTACAGTGAAAGTACTGAGTTTTTATCCACGCTATTCCCAGAAAATACAACCCTTACAAAATGATTTTTCATACAATAAATAACTCTACCCTCAGAAAATGGGTCAACCCAAAACAGGGGATTGTTTAATCATTACTAACTGAAGATGAAAAGCCAACCATCGCTAAAGGAGCAGTGTTACATTTTTTACTCTATTCTGTTGATGACCATTGGGAAGGTGAAAACTGTAGCTGTAACCCCCTTTAATTGGCAACTGAAAACAAAAGTAGATCGTGTAGCTTATTTCACTACATACGGTTGATGTTCTTCGTTTTAGATTTAGGCATTTCGGTCTTCGACCGTTCATTTCCTTTTTGTCATTTGGATAAAAACTATCAGTTTGAAACCTTTAGGCTCCAACACACAAAAGCATCTTGTTAATATGGGGAACATGGAACACTTGATTTCTTTGTAACTGAAGTTATGTCGATTGGTTTGTCAAGTCACAGCCATCCTGAGAAAAGTATTTTCATAGATGTAGACTGTGATTCTTGAGCCTCCATCTGTATAAATTTATCAATACTGAGAATAAGTCGATTCTCAAAATCATTATCATCTTCGGGGATATCTTTATACCCATACCTCACAATACATATGTATGTATGGTATACTTTTGGGCCAATGCGACCAATAAGATAATGTTCTTTAGTAGGGACAAATGGAACAGGAACTAATTTGACGCACACAAACACAAGTACTCGATGAAATGCAAGACGATTTGTGACAAAATGTGAGAATATAGCAGGAACCCCTGTGACCAATTCGGTATAGATTAATCCAATACCAAGAACCTGCACAATTCCAAGGCTTGGTCCAAGTGTGAGAATCCATTTCATAGAAACCTATTTTTGTAAGTCAAACATGTATTTTCTTCGTGTACCATAATGCCATACATACATGGCAACCATAAATATTGCTGCCAAGGCAAGAGGAGCCTAGCCTCCCTATGGCACCTTCATAACAGAGGTTGAGAGGTAGGATGCTTCAATCCATCCAAAGAAGAGAAGAAAAGAAATAGCCCATACAAAATTATTTCACCATACAATGATTATAACAATTGACATAAGGCATGTTGTCACAAACATAACAGTGATAGCAGCAATTCCATAAGCATTCCCAATTAAGGTGGTATCCCTGAATCCTACAGTGACGGCAAGCCATAGAACCAAGAGAATCCAATTTATTTCTAGTATGTAAATTCGACCACAGATATGCCTCGAAGTGTGGACTATCTTGATACATGGAAAACAACCCAAAGCATGGCATTTCTTGATGATTGAAAAGGTCGCTGAAATAATAGCCTAGCTTCGAACAATAGTAGCAAGGGTGGCCACTACAAACATAGGCCAAAAAACATGCTCAGGTATTGAATCGTAGAAAGTTGTGTCAACAGAATGGAAATTTTTCGAAGGAAAGGTGGCTTGTCCCATGTAAGAGAGTATCAGACATGGATAGACAACTCCTGCAAAGGAAATCTAGATGGAAAAAGGAGTGAAGTGTCCAAGATCTGCAAACGTCGCCTCTGTACCTGTAATATATAGGAGTATCCCTTCGAGAGAAATCCATTTAACTTTAGCAATATTTCGAAAAAAATTGTATGCATAATAAGGAGAGAGGGCACATAATATACTAGGATTCCAATAAACCACTTTGTATATGCCAACTGCATAGATGCAGAATAACCAAGTAATCACAATAGGAGCAAATGTAAAGGCGACCCTATTAGTGCCAAAATGTTGCAGAGAAAAAAGGCCAATCAATATAATGTAGGCAAGAACCACCACCACACTCTCAGGAAGCTTTGAAGTGCATAATTGAAGTGCAGATACCGATGAGAGAACGATATTGCAGGCGTGAGAACACCATCACCTATTACCATGGAAGTGCCTAGTTAAACCACAACCAGTAATCCTGTGCGCAATCTTCTATGCTTTTCCAGAAATCTCTTCAAAGGAGAGCTTCCTTTATTCTGAGCTATCTGACGTGTATTATAATATGTAGAAACTTCCTCATCAGTTGCTTGCTGATTTGTAGTCAAACTCAACTTAGCATGTCTACAAAGAAGTGAATACAATGCAAATGTTCCCCTTTCACCATTGTTGCTTGCACTCAAAACTATGACAACGTACTTAACAACAAGGATTAAGGTCAACGTCCAAAAGATTAATGAAAAGACCCCAAAGACTGTATCTTCACTCATATAGTTACCCAACTTTCCGTCAAAATTTCTTTTATAGACATATAGTGGGGATGTGCTCAAATCACCATAAACCACCCCAAAACTTTCGTATGCCAATAGCAAAGTTGATTTGTAGTACATCACTCGAGAAACCTAGAAGAAATATATCTAGCTCGATTAACAACTTCTGAAATGAGGCACCCTTGGACCAATGGATGGGTTGTTTACTCAACATACTACTCTATATCAACCTCTAACCTGCACTCACGTTGCACCTGTGCAATCCACCGTGCACTATCCCGAAGTTGACGTAATGGCTTCACAAGCTCATTAGTAAAATGTATTTGTTTAGATGATTTATCATATGGAATGAAACAGCTTGCAAGTGCTGTTGTTTGATGATGATCCAACTCATTGAATGTGCCATTGAACATCAACTCTGTCACAAGAAGTTCATCCCGTGTCAATGAGACATGTAGCCCGACGTTTCACTTGCACCACACCATCAGAATCAATGTGTCCAAGTTGCTTAAGCACTCTTGAGTGATTTTTTAACTATTCCCTAAATTTGTGAAGCTAAGAGTCACGCATTTTCATTTGAAGTTTCTGAGCTGCGCTATTTAATTCTGCTTTTCTTTGAAAAGACCTCAACTGGTGTTCATCATGTTCAGACTTATGATAGGTATGAGCAATCAACTTTTGCTCCAATACTTTCAACTTCTGGTAGTGCCTTATCATGTTGAAACTGATGGAAACCATTCAATTTCAAATTGTCCCTCAGCGCGACTCATTAAATTTCAAATAGCTCAACCTGAAGGTACTAACTAACGGTGCAGGTTTTCCCAAGATCATTTCTTTGCAAGTTTTCATGTCTAGCTATTCATCAATCATAATAATACAAATTCCATGTCCATCTGTCTAGAATAATTTTGTCTTCACGTATCACTCAAATCGCTGGTTTTTGCGGCAATCTCCACAAAGGCAATACTCAGGTGTGCACTTTGTATTTGTAAATAAATTTATGCATATTTCTCCACACAGACTCTCTGGATCATCAAGTATATATTTGCAAACAATCATGTCCTCCTCTGTTTGCTTCTTGTGCCCACGATCTGTGACGAAATATTTGATTGTGGAACACTGATGATGATTTTTTCTAGTGTGTCGACCATGTGCGTCGTGCCCCATCCCAATGTGTCGCATAGGCTGGATGCGCCACGCACGACCAAATTTTCACTACTGTATATGGCTCTATGCATTGCGTGCTCTAGATGCGCTGCGACCTCCCTTCTATGCGTCGCGCATGCAGTTTCACCAACAATTTCGATTTTCACATTGACTTTTGTTTCCTCCACAACGTGTCGTGACTTCCATGATGTCTTCAACCCACCAATCTTTAGGTACAAGGTGATAATGCTGGCTATGAATTTCATTCAATATAGGGTTCAATATGCTTCTGAAAGATTTTGGATCTTGCATCATATAAGTTCTTGTATAAGTAAACGACCAACCTACATTTACTGGATTTTTCAATGCTTTCCAAGCTACATCATCAATGCATTGACCATTAATCTTCAGATTTTCAGACCAAAGCAAGAATGATTTTGTAGTATACAATGTAATGATAGAATCTTTCGAGCCATTAAGGAGGCTTGAATTGAGAAAGGTATCCAATTTCAATGTTAATTTTCTTTTCTCTATTTCGTCAATCATTTCAAGATATTCTGTAGAACAATGTGTAGACACGATGATCTGGACACTTACAGTGACTATGATCCCACAGCCAAACTTGGCACAAAACTCAAATGCCCCCGCACCTCCTAGAATATCATTAAGGGACACATTTTCATTCATGGATTCATGAGCTTCAGCAGCTAGTTTCTATAGTCGACCAGACTTTGAAGGCAATGGAAACTTGTGGAACAAGAACTTTGTATCCTTAATTTCCGCAACATATTCAGTAGGCACTTCAACAGAAATTGTCTTGCCAATGCTGCAAAACTTTTGGCACTTTCTCATTTTGAAATGACTCTATTTTACTTGCCTTTGAATTTTTGGATGAATGATGAATCTCATCTATCTGTTGCAGTGTCTCTGAAGCTGCTGAAGATAATAAGGTTACCAAGGCCTTCATTTGAAATTCTTCATGGCGGAAAACTTTAAAAATACACTTATTACAAACCATTGATTTGACGATTTCCTCTTCAAAACATAGTTTTGAAGAGAAATCAACTTTGAGCATTATTGATGATGGAAATCTTGAAATGAAAACTTATTGATCCTCACTCTAGCCTGCTAGCATGATTGGGAACTTTGAAGACACAACTTATGAAACCCTAGACCTATGATTGACATGAATCTTTACCCATTAAATATCAAACATTGACTGTAATGGATTTTAATAAACATTGATGAAAAGACCTAATCCAGCAAGTACAAGACATGAGGGGAATAAATGAAAAAGTCCTTCTATCAGATTATGGCATGCTCCTAAATGGAATGCAGTGATCGAGCAGAATGGGAAACCTAAAAATGAAATGCAAAAATAGTTCTGATCTTTGACGGAGGGCTACAAAGACCGACTCTAACATTGGCTCCAATGGGGATGGTAGCTCCTTGGAGGTGCCAAGAACCGCAGAGCTTTGGGAGAGCAGACCAGTGCCTTATCCATTGGGCAATGGAGTCCAAATCAACACCAGATTGTTAACTACTTTACTAACTAAAAATTTGACTCAAACTAACTTGATGCAAACTGGAATGACTGAAAAAACTTGACTCTAACAAAATAACTCAGAATACTAAGACCTGAACTTAAAACTTAAAGCTTGGTGGTAGTACATGACCACCTGTGTTTCTTACAAGGCAATATACGATCAAACTATATCAAAATTCCGATGTAACCGATCAAGCAGATGCCTTGCTGATTGATTCTCCTGATCAGATATTCCGGTCAACAACAGAAACTGGTAACTGGGCATCCAAAAACATAATTGACCATGATCTCCTTCATCACTGAATACTACAATAATCACCTTCACTGCTGACTGCAACAGATTTGCCATTGGATCCTGAAAAGCATGAAGATTGACCTCCTGCTGGAAAAACAAGGTATCCTTTTCTCTTGATTCTAGTCTTTCTTCATAATGTACTTCAATAAGAGTATGTTCCTGGTCCTCAAAAAATTCTGAACAAGTAGATGAGAAGATTTCCTTTTCAAAGAACATTTCAAAACATGAAACATAGGAAGAAGAATCTGAAATGGAATCCTGAATGATCTGGTCTTCGGTAGTCTGAATATATTGTAGGTCATCTTCATATGATATGACAGCCAGATTCTCATTACATTCATCACATTCATCAATCATGAGAAAAGAAACTTTAGATGATTCTTGAAACCTGACACTAACAGTTATATCATCTACCATAAATTCATCCAGAGAACTTGTTTCACGTACTTGAACAAAGATCCCATCACGTTGTTCATGAATTGATTGGATTACCTCTTTATGAAGGCTTCGTTTTCATGACATGAGAACATTCGGATTCATAACTCTGTCTTCTTTATTCCAGATGATTTTAACAGTAGAGTTCTCCTTTATGAGATTTAGCACACTGTATTCTTGGTCATCACAATTTGAATCTGTATCTGAAATAGTTGTCTTGACATTATCACATTCTAGAATTAGAACTGGACTTCTTTGCATGCTATCTTCTTCTATGGACAGATCTGAAATGACACTTTTTCTTTCATAACTTTCAACCATATGGACATCTTCAACCCACTGATCTATAAAGTTGTTTGTAGGACTATCATCCTTTTTAGAAGAGGAAGAAGTTCCATCATCACCTTCTTGATCATGTGCATACTACAGATTTGCATTAACTTGAGCTATAACCTAACCGTTCAAGAGTTGATCTATCTCATCTTCAGACAAAGGAGATAATACTTTTTGTTTTCTCTTGCTCAAACAGTGATTGTCTTCATTAATTTCAAGTGAAGGAGTATACAAATTTTCCTCATATAGCTGATCCATTTCATGTAATTCCTGTTGACTGTCAAGATGCAAAATTCCTTCATCTTCCACCGTACTAAGATCTTGATCCTGTTGCAAATTTTCATGATCGTCTTTATGCTGCTGAAATTAATTTTCATACAATTCTTCCATGATTTCTCCATCCACCAAGTCATCACGCCCATAAAAATCTCAAGATATTCAATAAAACTATGAACATGGCTACAATAGTCCTGAACTAAAGCCAAGGATGGATATGATTCTTTATACCTTTCAAAGAATATTCCATGAAAATCCTTTAAACAATAAATAGAAGCAGGTGGCAAACTTTCATACCAAGATCGGGCTTCGTCTTCCAGAGTAGCCATAAACATTTTCATCAAATAGTGTTGAGGAAAATTGATCTTTAATTTATGCACATGAATGTGAAATTTCACTAGATGAAGAGCAGTGTCATTACCTTCCACATTTCTGAACATAGGCAAATTCTAAAGCCAATCCACCTTGGGCATGTTATTTGTAAAACCTGGGATGTGATCTCGGCTCATGGGAGCGTATCTTGTTGCAACCCATTCCATCTTGAAAATGTCAAAGCTACTGATCTCTCTGTAGTGGAGTAACCATGAAGCACTGATTACTAGATTCTTCAGTGAATGGAGTCGCCAAGTGAATGATGTCAGCCTGCTTATGTCTGATCATTGTCCACCATCAATAATCAGCTCTGAACTTGAGATATGTACTGGGGCAAGACAATCTACAAGCAAACCAATTTCCGTTCCTAGTGGAGTCGCCACTATGTTAGAGCCTAAATCTGCCTTAGGCTGAAAGAAGGCAAAATTCAGGGTAACCACAAACCACGCTCAATCTGGTAGCTAGCCCTACCAGAACAGGAGAGGGCTCTCTCCGGGTCACGCTCAGTGAGGAATAAACAATATGGTTTGAGATGACTTAAACTGAATACTGATTTTAGGCTAGTTAATAGATATGGAAAAAGGGGATTTTAGAATGACTGAATTTTCTGGGCTGTGTGTGACCAAAGGACAACATGAGCTGGGAAATTAAATCAAAGACACAGGATATTTCATGAGGCAAGATAGGCGTGAGGTTTAGCAATCAAATTTATATAAAATGGAGTTGAAAGACTGTTGAGAAAAGCTAAAAAGGGCATACACATGAACCCTTTTTAGACAGAAGAAGATATACAAAATATGAATGCTTTACAAGGCAGAGCATAAACTGAATTCTACCTCTTCTACGTAAGAGCATTCAACCAAAAATTATTATGAATGGATGGTAAACATAACAAAATACATATGAAACATAGAAAGAAAAACACATTTGCTAAACTCACACCACAGGGACCTCATGAATCAGAGCTGCATCATTCTATTAATTTCCAAGCCAAAAGTTTACAATGAAAGTGCTGAGATTTTCTCCACGCTATTCCCAGAAAATCCAACACTTACAATATGATTTTTCATACAATAAATAACTCTACCCTCAGAAAGTGGATCGACCCAAAATAGGGGATTGTTTAATCATTACTAACTGAAGATGAAATGCCAACCATTGCTAAAGGAGCAGCGTTATATTTTTTACTTTATTCTATTGATGACCACTGGGAAGGAAAAAACTTTAGCTATAACTCCCGTTAATTTGCAACTGAAAACAAAAGTAGAACGCGTAGCTTATTTCACCGCATACAGTCGATGTTCTTCGTTTTAGATTTAGGTGTTTCGGTCTTCGACTGTTCATTTCCTTTTTTCCATTTGGATAAAAACTGTTAGTTTGAAACCTTTAGGCTCTAGCACACAAAAGCATCTTGTTAATATGGGGAACATGGAACACTTGATTTATTTGTAACTGCAGCTATGCCGATTGGTTTATCAGGTCACGGTCATCCTGAGAAAAGTATTTTCATAGTTGTAGACTGTGATTCTTCAGCCTCCATCTATATAAATTCAATAATACTAAGAATAAGTCAATTATCAAAATCATTATCATCTTTCAGGATATCTTTATACCCATACCTCACAATACATCTATACGTATGGTATACTTTTGGGCCAATCCGACCAATAAGATAACGTTCTTTAGCATGGACAAATGGAACATGAACTGATTTGATGCACACAAACACAAGTACTCGATGAAATGCAAGAATATTTGTGACAAAATGTCAGAATATAGTAGGAACCCCTGTGACCAATTCGGTATAGATTAATCCAATACCAAGAACCCACACAATTCTAAGACTTGGTCCAAGTGTGAGAATCCATTTCGTAGAAACCTGGTTTTGTAAGTCAAACATGTATTTTCTCTGTGTACCATAATGCCATACATACATGACAACCATAAATATTGTTGCCAAAGCAAGAAGAGCCCAGCCTCCCTATGGCACCTTCATAAGAGAGGCTGAGAGGTAGGATCCTTCAATCCATCCAAAGAAGAGAAGAAAAGCAATAGCCCATAAAAAATTCTTTCGCCATACAATGATTAAAACAAGTTACATAAGGCATGTTGTCACAAACATAGCAGTGACAGCAGCAATTGCATAAGCATTCCCAATTAAGGTGGTATCCCTGAATTCTACAGTGACGGCAAGGCATAGAACTAAGAGAATCCAATTTATTTATGGTATGTAAATTCGACCACGGATATGCCTCGAAGTGTGGACTATCTTGATAAGCCGAAAACAACCCAAAGCATGGCATTGCTTGACGATTGAAAAGGTCGCTGAAATAACAACCTCGCTTCCAACAATAGCAGTAAGGGTTTCCACTACAAACACAGGCCAAAAAACATGCTCAGGTATTGAATCGTAGAAATTTGTGTCAACATAATGAAAATTTTTCGAAAGAAAGGCGGCTTGTCCCATGTAACAGAGTATCAGACATGGATAGAAAACTCCTGCAAAGGCAATTCGGATGGAAAAACGAGTGAAGTGTCCAAGATCTGCAAACATCGTCTCTATACCTGTAATACATAGGAGTATCCCTCTGAGAGAAATCCATCTATCTTTACCATTATTCCGAAATATTGTATGCATAATAAGGAGAGAGGGCACGTAATATACTAGGATTCCAATAAACCACATTGTATATGCCAAATGCACAGATGCATAATAGCCAAGCAATCACAATAGGTGCAAATGTAAAGGCCACCCTATGAGTGCGAAAATGTAGTAGAGCAAAAAGGCCAATCAATATAATGCATGCAAGAACCATCACCACACTTTCAGGAAGCTTTGAAGTGTGTACTTGAAGTCCAGATACTGATGACAGAGCAAATATTGCAGGAGTGAGAACACCATCACCTATTACCATGGAAGTGCCTAGTAAAACCATAACCAGTAACCCTGTCCGCAGTCTTCTATGATTTTCCAGAAATCTCTTCAAGGGAGAGGTTCTTGTATTCTGAGCTATCTTCCTTGTATTATAATATGTGGAAACTTCCTCATCAGTTGCTTGTTGATTTGGAATCAAACTCAACTTCACATGTCTAC
Organism: Pinus tabuliformis; assembly: GCA_031772625.1. NCBI lineage: Eukaryota > Viridiplantae > Streptophyta > Pinopsida > Pinales > Pinaceae > Pinus > Pinus tabuliformis. The sequence goes on along the minus strand of CM062814.1, from coordinate 581,398,624 downwards.
AAAGAAGTGAATACAATGCAAATGTTCCCCTTTCAACTTTGTCGCTTGCACTCAAAACTATGAAAACATACTTAACAACAAGGATTAAGGTCAACGTCCAAAAGATTAATGAAAAGACCCCAAAGACTGTATCTTCACTCATATAGTTACCCAACTTTCCATCAAAATTACTTTTATAGACATATAGTGGGGATGTGCTCAAATCACCATAAACCACCCCAAAACTTTCGTATGTCAATAGCAAAGTTGATTTGTAGTACATCACCCGAGAAACCTGGAACAAATATATCTGGCTCGATTGGTAACTTCTGAAAATGAGGCACCCTTGGACCAATGGACGGGTTGTTGATGCAACATACTGCTCTATATCAACCTCTAACCTGCACTCACGCTGCACCTATGCAATCCACCGTGCACTATCTTGAAGTTGGCGTAATGGCTTCACAAGCTCATTAGTCAAATGCATTCATTGAGATGATTTATTGTATGGAATGAAACAACTTGCAATTGCTATTGTTTGATGATGATCCAGCTCATTGAATGTGCCATTGAACATCAACTCTGTCACAAGAAGTTCATCCTATGTCAATGAGAAATTTATCCGGACCTTTCACTTGCACCACACCATTAGAATCAATGTGTCCAAGTCGCTTAAGCACTCTTGAGTGATTTTTAAACTCTTCCCTAAATTTGTGAAGCTAAGAGTCACACATTTTTATTCGAAGTTGTTGAGCTGCACTATTTAATTCTGCTTTTCTTCGAAAAGACCTCAACTGGTTTTCATCCTATTCAGACTTCTGATAGGGATGAGCAAGCAACTTTTGCTCCAATGCTTTCAACCTCTGGTAGTGCCTTATCATGTTGAAACTGATGGAAACCATTCAATTTCAAATTGCCCCTCGACACAACTCATTAAATTTAAAATAGCTCAACCTGAAGGTACTAACTAATGGTGCATGTTTTCCCAAGATCAATTCATTGCAAGTTTTCATGTCCAGTTGTTCATCAATCATAATAATACAAATGCCATGTACATCTATCTGGAATAATTTTGTCTTCACGTATCACTAAAATCGCTAGTTTTTGCGGCGATCTCCACAAAGGCAATACTCAGGTGTGTGCTCTGTATTTGTCAATAAATATAGGCATCTTTCTCCACACAGACTCTCTGGATCATCAGGTACATATTTGCAAACAATAATGTCCTCCCCTATCTTCTTCTTGTGGCCACGATCTATGATGAACTATTTGATTTTGGAACACTGATGGTGATTTTTCTAGTGTGTCGACGCTGTATGGCACGCTCTAGCACAACGCACCACGTAGGCTGGATGCGCCGCACACAACAAAATTTGCACTGCTGTATACGGCTCTATGCGCCGCGCACTGTGGATGCGCCACGACCTCCCTTCTATGCACCGCACCTGCAATTTCACCAACAATTTCGATTTTCACATTGACTTTTGTTTCCTCCACAATGTGTCGTGACTTCAATGATGTCTTCAACCTACCAATCTTTAGGTACAAGGTGATAATGTTGGCTATGAATTTCATTCAATGTAAGGTTCAATATGCTTCTAAAATATTTTTGATCTTGCACCATATAAGTTCTTGTATAAGTAAACGACCAGCCTACATTTACTGGATCTGTCAATGCTTTCCAAGCTACAACATCAATGCATCGACCATTAATCTTCATATTTTCAGACTAGAGCAAGAATGATTTTGTAGTATGCAATGTAATGATGGAATCTTTCCAGCCATTAAGGAGGCTTGAATTGAGAAAGGTATCCAATTTCAATGTTAATTTTCTTTTCTCTATTCCATCAATCATTTAAAGATAGTCTACAGCACAACATGTAGACACAATGTACTGGACACTTACAATGACTATGATCCTGTTGAGGGCCCCGAGGTCGGGTCAACAACAAGGGGGATACCCACCCGGTCCGGAACCTGGTTGGCGGCTCCTTGCCCGTTTGGAGTAGCGGATCCGACTGGGGGTAATGGGACCAGTTTCCCAATGTGATGGGTGTGTGTGTGTGTGCGTAGAGTCTGATGGTATTAATCTAAGGGACGGAGGATGGATTCTTCTTCTAATCTAGTCTTAATTCTAACTGCTAAATTAACTCTATGCTAATGTAATCTAATGAAGAAAAATACATCTAATCTACGCTAACCCGGGATGTTTTTCTTTTGTTATGCGATCTAGAAAGATTTCTAACAGCATCCGGTAATAAAGATCATTCAACTGATATCAGAATATAAATCAATAAAGATGAACCATTCTGCATAAGAAGTTAGGCAGAGTAGTTGTGAACAGCATATCGCATAATCAGTTGTCTATATGTTAAACATAAATAAATGACCCCACCGTACAGAAGTGCCAAATGGTAATACAAACATTCATGCAATAACATACAAAGAACTCAGCCACATATCACTTTAGGAATACTAGCAGAATCTAGCCAAGAGATAAAAGTACCATTTATGACTAAGTTCACTAATAAACTTCAAGTAACAATGATTTATTTCTACTTGTTCTAACATCTGCTAAGAGTACAGAAGTGCAACATCAGTAACAGATATTAAAATGCAAACATAAATAAATCTCGATCCATCCATTCATCAAAAACCTCCTCTGAGGGTGCAGAAGTGCATGTTCTGAGGATAAGTTTTTTGACAGATTTCCGGACCCTTCTCCAGAAACCATGAGAAGGATTAAATACTACTAACTAATCAATATTAATTACATGAAATTAGGGAATCGGCCTCAAATGAACGCCCTTTTACTAAAAGCAACTTTATTTCTAAAACTTAAAATCTAATTTCTGACCGTTTCTGTATATTCTCTTTAGTGTTGTCAACAGTGTAATCCTTTCCTGGGAAGAGTCGGCTAGCCGCCTTCTTGTTTCGCTCGGGAGATAAAAGTGGAAATAGCAGGAGCTGGCACTTCCTTCCGGGAGACCAGGAGATATTTTTGAAAACCTTTCTCTAGCTGGGTGTATTCGCCGCGTGTATACTTAGCGTGTCCCAGTTTCTTCTCGAACTGATTTTGCTGTTGCCGTCTTCAGTTTTCGGTCGTGCAGTGGATTGAGTGGGTTAAGAGTCTTGCTGTATGGGCAAATCCCTGTTTCGAGAATTTCTTCCATTCTTTGTCCCAGGTTTCCCTGAAGCGTTCTCCTTCTCATGCGCTTCTTTCTCTGCTTCACTAAGTCTTAGCTTCAGGATCTTTTCTGAATATGCTGCTTTTGTTCACCTTTGACTCTGAGTCCCGGATAGTCTAATTTCATTAGTGCCGGTTCGCTGATAGCCTAGAATCCGCGGTTCTGCTGCATGCGGCATCCATTTTGCGAAAGCATTCTCTCTTTGCTGATTGGCGCTTTCCTCTTTCCTTCAGATGTTTCCTGCATATAAACTTATATCAGTTGTGTGTCTTGCAGCCTACGCAAAGGAGAAATAAAATGAAAAGACTTGACGTGAAAGCATTAATCTCTAATGAATGCATGATTCAGACATCCATCATCACTTGGCTCTTCGATAAATGTAATGCAATCATTCCTAGATACTTAAGCATGCGGTCATTAAATTCTTTCAAGGCGCTTGCTTAATGCATGGGTCTATCGTGTGGTAAGTCTTTTAAGATCGCAGATCGCTGCCATCGCAGATCGTAAATCGCAAATATCGCAAGTTCTCGTTTAATGGTTACGTCGTATAGTGTAATGCTTGCGATTTGCGATATCGCATGTCGGCGATCGCATTGCTCGAAGGTTTTTCTTATAAGGGGCGCGTGTGAAGTATGCGATGCGATGAACTTCGCATCACAATTTCGCATCATTTGTTTTTCACGCTCGAGTTATGCTTTCGCTTTTCCTTGCGATGCGATTTGAGCCTTAGGGAGAGAAATACAAAAAAAAACTTTAGAAAAACTATATTTTTGGGATTTTCGTTCAGGGTCCCCTCTTCACTTGACGTTATTGCTAATGTCAAGTGAGAAAAGGGGGGGGTTGTTGGTGACCACAACAATGGCGATTCACTGTGAAGAACTAGTTATCTCTACTTGTTCTATTGCATTTTCACTTCCAAAACAGAAAATTTTTCTTATGCCTAAATTTTTTTATGGATAGATAGAGTATTACCTTTTATCCTGTCAATAATGCTTCGTCACAACTTCTTATTTGATTCTGATTGTTTGCTTCCCCTGGGTTATTTTTTTGTATTCATACCTAGTCATTACTCAGTCTCCTCAAAGACAAAATAAGGTCTTCTCTGCGTACTGGCTTTGTAAAGTATGCTCATTTGTCGCGAGTAGAGCCTCTGCTGCCCGCAGGCGTCCATAGCCTTGACAGGGTTACCATGTTATCCAGCAATGATCCTTTTTCCTGCTTGAGGTCATTTACAACATTCCAGAGAAAAATCCTTTTGACACTTTTTCTTTCTTTTTTGATTTTTTATTCTCTAAAGAACAATGTCTTGGTTTGGTGGCCAAATTATGACACAGTCATTCACTTGATTTACACTTTTTGCTGAACAAGCTGGCTCGTGATGAGACCCCTTGTCTTTCGATTGCACAATCTTGAGTCGTTGCCCTGTTTTGGTAGACAGTAGTGGCAAAGTCAGAAAGTTATAATATTTGTGATCATGATAAGCCGGCTCGTGATGAGACCTCTTATTCTTTGAGATATAGTGTTTCCTTGGATTGTCTCTCTGGATGCTGCGATTTTCCTTAGCAGGGAGGAAGTCATTGTTTTTCCTTAAGAAAGCTCTGGACGACAATAATAGAGTTTTTTTAAAAACAACAGTTTTGCAGAGAATACCTATTTTGCTATAGATGATACCTTTCATAGCATTGGCATAAAACAATTTTTTCCAAAAGTTACTCTCATCCCAGGTTTCTTGGTGAAGTTTGAAACTAACATCATATTCAGGTTAAAGCTGACTCTATTTGTCAATAATAAAAGTCAGATTTTCGAAAAGTTTTGCTATTTATACAAGTGAAATCAAAATCTGATATAGAAATGGTATGTTTCTTCATGAATACTATTTATGATCATTTACAACCAGCCCTATCTATGAAAAATGAAAACTAACATGAAAATTTTAAAACTATCCTACAAAAACAGAAGGATGACCTTCTATGGGAAATATATTTTGAGGATTTGTCCGTTTACAGGCAGAGAATCTCTTCTGCCTGTCAAGTCCTGCAACACAAAAGTCAATGGGCCTATGACTTCTACGATTTGAAAAGGACCAAGCCAAAGCTTCTGGAATTTCGTGTGTTTGCCCTTTTCTTCGTGAGCCTTAGCCCACTTCAAAACTAGATCACCCATCTGGAAGTTTTTTCTGGTCTTTATGTTCGAGTCAAAAGAGGATTTTATCAACGCTTGGTGGTGCGCATGGGTTTGCTTGGCCTGTTCTTGTCATTCTTCTAACTTGATTATCTCCATTTGCCTTAGTTGTAAGGGAGAAGTAGATACTTCATCAATGTGTTGTACTAAGGACAAAGAGGGAATGAGTAAGTGGGTAGGAAGAACTGCTTCTCTCCCGTAAACCAAATTAAAGGGAGAAGTCCCGATAGAGGCTTTTTGTCTGCCCATAAGGCGTTTACCAGCGCTTTGTGCCAATTCTTTTGGTTTTGGTCAACTGTCTTTTTGATAATCCTGATTAGGTTCTTGTTTGTTGATTCAGCCAACCCATTGCCTTGCGGATAGTAGTTGGCAGAATGCTTCAATTTGAACCATCTTTTGAGCGCGAACTCAGTCATGGTATTTCCAGAAAAATATGAAGCATTATCAAATATTAAGGCCGTCGGCAATCCAAACCTAGTAATGATAAACTGATCTATGAATTCAACAATGTTTTCAGAATTAGCTGTCTTGAGCGGAATTGCCTCTACCCATTTAGTAAAATAGTCAGTTGCGGTGATGATATACCTATGCTGTTTAGAGGAGTGAGGAATGATCTCACCTATTATGTCTAGGCCCCACTGGCAGAATGGTTGTTCGATGTTAACTGGCTGCAGTGGCATGGATGACTTCTTTTGTCTTCCTGCAGCAGTTTGGTAGACTTGGCATTTTCTCACGTGATTGTATGAGTCTTTGAACAGCGTGGGCCAGTAGTATCCCGCACGTAAGATCTTGTCTGCGGTGGCTTCTCCAGCATAGTGTCCACCTGTTGGTCCATCGTGGAGTTCCTGCAAAACCTTTCCGGCTTCAGTTTTCTCAAGACATCTAAGAAGCACAGACTCATAGTTTCTTTTAAATAAGACATCATCTACGAGTTGGTATTGTTTAGCTTTTAACCTCAGGGCTCTCTTTTTTATGTGACCCAGGTGAAATGGGGCATATCCATTCTTTAGGAAATAAATGATGTCGGCATAAAATGATTCTGCGTTGTTTAGGCTTACCTCATACGCGTGTACCTCTTCAGGTGACTCTTCGGGGATTTGCGATGCTCCAACTAACATCTTGCAGAAGCCTTGGCCTCTTACGATGTGTGCCGGCTTGATTTCCAGGTCGTATTCTTGCAAGGCGGTGATCCAATTCGCTCTCTTTTTGCCCACGTCTTTCTGAATCAGGAGGTTTCTTACCGCCGGGAATGGTACTATGACCTTGGTATGGGCCTTTAGCAAGAAGGGTCTGAAATATTTGACTTCTTTAAAGACGGCATATGCATGTTTTTCTACGTCCGAATATTTCAGCTCAGCACCTTGTAAGTTTGAGCTAAAGAATGCGATTGGGGCTTCTGCCTTTTCTTTGTTTGCCTGGGTCAAGATCGCAGCATAAGAATGTATAAGACAAATGGTTCTGAAAAATTTGGGGTTGCTAGGGATGGAGCGTCGATGATGGCTTGTTTGATTAAGTTAAACGCTTCGTGCTCGTCTAGACCCCATTTAAAGTTTGAATTCTTTTTTATCATTTTTTGTAAAGGAGAAATAATACGTGAAAAATCTGGGACAAATCTTTTCACAAAATTGATCTGTCCTAGAAAAGATTGCATGGTCTTTTTGTTATGGGGCATGGATATCTCGGAAATTTCTTTGATTCTGGCAGATTCGATGTGAATGCCCGATTTGGATACTATGAATCCTAGCAATTTTCCTTCACTCAACGCGAAGAAAGATTTCTTCGGGTTAAGCGAGATTCCATACCTTAAACATCTTTGAAAGATTTGCTTCAAATCTCTGAGATGGTCGCTTCGTTTTTTGGAGTACACAGTTATATCATCCAGTTAAATCACTACTGATCTATTGATTAACCCTTTGAACACAATATCCATAGCTTTCTGAAAAGTAGCGCCGTCGTTGATCAGACCGAACGGCATCTTTCGATACGCGTAGGTACCCCATTTAGTTCGGAAGGTGGTTTTTAGCTGATCGTCTGGGTGTACCAGCACTTGATTATATCCTGAAAATCCATCCAGGAAAGACATCAATTCTGAGCCTGCTACAGCCTGTAATATTTGCTCCATAGGTGGGAGGGGAAAATTGTCCTTCTGATAGGCTTTGTTGAGATTCCGGAAGTCAATGCAGATTCTAATATCTCTATTTTTCTTCCTAACAGGTACCATATTGGATACCCATTTGGAATTTCTAACCGGGAAAATTATTTTGGCTCTCAACAACTTATTCAGCTCAGTTTTTATCTGATTTTCCAGGTTGGGGTGGATTTTTCTGAGCTTTTGTTGGACGAGTTTCTCATTATCGATCATAGGGATAGTGTTCTGAATGATAGAAGTGTTATAAGTTTTCAGCTCATCGTAGTTCCAGGCAAAGACATTCTTGTACTGTTGTAGAAGATGGATGTATGCTGATTTTTCTTCAGAAGATAGGCCTTGGCCTAGATTGACGTTTTGGGGTCTCTTGTTGGTTCCTAAGTTCACTGATTCATAGTTCAGAGTCGAACTGTAAAGTTTAGCATTAGCTGACCTTTTGAACCGACTTTTTAAGTCATACAAATCTTCTAATTTGACCACTGATTTGGGTATAGCGTTATCAGTGCTACTTTGTTGTATTTGGTGGTCATGACAGTCCTCGTCGATTATCTGGTTTGAGTAGGATGCTTCGGAGGTAAGGAAACTTACGATGTCTGGGTCGTCGTTGAATACTCTCCAGTTGGTAATGTTGTCAGGAATAGACGGTTTAAAAATTAATTCTATCGAAAACCTATCTGGACTAAAGTCTTCGGAGGGAATGAGTCTGGAGGCTACGTTTGCTAGCAGGTCTGTGCTTGCATTGTGAAGTCTTGGGATTGATGAAATATTAAATGTTGTAAAATGCGCAGTGAGATCTTGCACTAAAGATTGGTAGTGCTTTAAATGACTAGACAGGCAATGTATGGTGTTACGTACCTGTTTGACGACGATCTCGGAATCTCCAAAGACTTGAAGATATTTGACGTTGGAGCCGATTTCTTTGTATAGGCCTTGCACCAAGGCTTCGTATTCCGCTGTGTTGTTCGTGCAATCGAACTCTAGTCTGCATGTGAGCATGGTCTTATTTCCGTCTGGGCTAATCAAGACGCATCCTGCTCCCGCTCCCTCGTTGGACTTAGAGCCATCAAAATATAATTTCCAAAATAAAGAAGTATTTACAGGGTTATCTAAGAAACTAACACATTTTGAATCATCAGTCTGGGAAAAGTTTTCTACTTGGGACACGACTGAATTTTCTAAATATGGTGATATGTGAGCATTGAAATTTCCAAGGAAAGAGTCTACCGAATAGTTTCCTATGATGTTGTTGTTGTATGCTATGGCTTCGTTCTCTCCCTCCAGGTCCGTCACTATGTACTTTTGGTGCAGTTCTCGTTCAACCTTTATTTGATTTGGCTTCCCGTTGAAGGGTAACCACATGTGCAACCAGTCAGTCGAAAAATATCCATGGAGCTTCTCGGACCAATCCCTGCTAAGAATTAGACCATAAAATTCAGGGATGTCAGCAACTAGAATATCGATGACCTGGCACACCTTGGGGTTGGACGATAGTCTTATATTCACTTGATTTAGTTCGCCTATCACTTCGACTTGTGATCCATCAAGTTGAACTATGCGTACTGCGGATTTTTGCGGTTGAACATTAAGTTTGGCACATATTGACTTGGGTAGAATATTTGTTGAAGCACCAGAATCAACCAAGCAGTTATGCACGTTTCTGTTAAAGATCTCGTAAGTGAGCAGGAAAGGGGGAGTGTGAGATCTAGACCTCCCTCCAATCAAGGCGATGTCATTTGGATCGATTTTATTGATCGCGTTGATTGGGAGTCTTCCTACATTATGAGAAGCTATAGCTGTAGGTAGAGGCGCAGTAGGTACGATGTGTAACTCTTTCATCATGATCTTCTGTTGGTGTTTCAATTTTCTCAGCTCGTACAGGGTGATATTAGCCCTAGTCTTCTTCATGTCGTCGATGATGTTATACTCCATTTCATCCGACACTATTAGTGTCTTTGATGGAGGCGATTGCTCTGATTGCTAAATGAGGTCGCTTTAGGGGTTGTCTTCTTTGTTGCGACCTTTTCTCTTGTTGGAGGGTTTGCGCCCTTCTGTTTTGGGGTAGTCTGGGGAGGATCAAGTTGATTCCTGCTTCTTGTACTAACGGGAAGTGCTTCTTGATCTTCCTCTTGTGGGAGGATGAAATCCCACATTCCTTGCAGTTCCACCACTTCTTCATCGTCGGTATGCGTTTCAGCGGTGTTCTCTTCTTCTTCTTCTTCAGATTCCACGTTAGAGACCACGCTAGGTGGCTTCGTCTCCATGGGAGGATTTATCTTAAAACTCCTAAAAGGTTTTCTTGGGGACGATTCTGCTACTTGTTTCCTGATGTCGATCATCTCATTTGACATGGCCTTTAATACCTTTTGTAATCCTTCCATGTCGAAAGGATCTTTCGTTTGCTTCTTCTTGGTTTCTTCTTTGAAAGAGATTTTCTTAGATTTACGCTCTTCGATTGTAGATCTCTTTTCTAGGGCTACTACGTGTCTTTCGACTGCTAATGCCTCAGCCAAATTTTCGACTAAGGTTGTATTGCTTGCCCTATCTACGAAGATGGCCAAGTTTGAAGGTAAGGCGGTGATGTACCATTCGCATCTTACTTCCTCGCTGGGTTGGGAAGTAGCGGGGATTTTATTGAGGATCTTGTTGAACCGTAAGTTAAAATATTTAATGGGTTCCCAAGCCTCAGCTTTAAGATTGGACAGATCATTGATCAGTGTCGTTGTCGATCTATCATCGCCGAATTTAGTGAGAAATTGATTTTGAAAAATATCCCAGCTGGTGATAGATCTGGAGGGTAACGAGAAGTACCATGACCCGGCTATCCCTTGCATCGTATAGGGGAAGAGTCGGACCGCGGCGTCTTCGTTGGTAACTCCGTTGAGATTAACAGAAAGCATGAAATTATTGATATGTTCTTCAGCTAGCATTCCAGTTTCTGGATTGAACTTTGGTAACCACTTCTCGGGATGGGCAGGTATTGGACTCAAGGGTGGAGGCATTAGAACCGCCCTAGGGTTGTTCCATGGAGATTGTGCCATCGCTGAGTTGCTGGTTAGTAAAAGTGTAGAAGATGATCTTTGAGGTTGAGAAGATAGAGATGTTATGATCTTTGACGATTGTGGAGGAAGAGTTGCAGAAGATGGATGAGTGATTTGAGGTGGAGATGTGGGTGGTCGACTTCACGGAGAGGGAGTTGAAATGGATGAGGTGGATGAACGAGTCTCTCTGTCAGACTCTTGAAATGCTTTCCTTGCTCCTTTCCTAGTGGGGAGAGGGATTTCAGTTGGCTGAATGCCAAACTTTTCACTCTTCAATCGGGTCAGGGGATGAGCAGGGTTGTATTGCGAAGTCAAGCTGCTTTTAGATTTATCATATTTCTGATTAAAAATAGAGAATCCCTGGAGTTTACGGATGAAGGTTTGAACTTCAGGGGGATCGACGATAAGTTGTTCTGATGTATCGGGATGTATAGCAGTGGTGGATGTCCGAGCGACTTCCAGTTCCGAGTTTAGTCGTACTGGGGAAGTCGGGGAAGTTGGTGAGGGTGATTTTCTCTTAGAATGGTATTTGGGTTTTGAATTATGTGCCATTCATAGCTGTGGCCCTCCTTCTAGCACCAGAAATGTTGAGGGCCCCGAGGTCGGGTCAACAACAAGGGGGATACCCACCCGGTCCGGAACCTGGTTGGCGGCTCCTTGCCCGTTTGGAGTAGCGGGTCCGACTGGGGGTAATGGGACCAGTTTCCCAATGTGATGGGTGTGTGTGTGTGTGCGTAGAGTCTGATGGTATTAATCTAAGGGATGAAGGATGGATTCTTCTTCTAATCTAGTCTTAATTCTAACTGCTAAATTAACTCTATGCTAATGTAATCTAATGAAGAAAAATACATCTAATCTACGCTAACCCGGGATGTTTTTCTTTTGTTATGCGATCTAGAAAGATTTCTAACAGCAGCCGGTAATAAAGATCATTCAACTGATATCAGAATATAAATCAATAAAGATGAACCATTCTGCATAAGAAGTTAGGCAGAGTAGTTGTGAACAGCATATCGCATAATCAGTTTTCAATATGTTAAACATAAATAAATGACCCCACCGTACAGAAGTGCCAAATGGTAATACAGACATTCATGCAATAACATAAAAAGAACTCAGCCACATATCACTTTAGGAATACTAGCAGAATCTAGCCAAGAGATAAAAGTACCATTTATGACTAAGTTCACTAATAAACTTCAAGTAACAATGATTTATTTCTACTTGTTCTAACATCTGCTAAGAGTACAGAAGTGCAACATCAGTAATAGATATTAAAATGCAAACATAAATAAATCTCGATCCATCTATTCATCAGAAACCTCCTCTGAGGGTGCAGAAGTGCATGTTCTGAGGATAAGTTTTTTGACAGATTTCCGGACCCTTCTCCAAAAACCATGAGAAGGGTTAAATACTACTAACTAATCAATATTAATTACATGAAATTAGGTAATCGGCCTCAAATGACCGCCCTTTTACTAAAATCAACTTTATTTCTAAAACTAAAATCTAATTTCTAACCATTTCTGTATATTCTCTTTAGTGTTGTCAACAGTGTAATGCTTTCCTGGGAAGAGTCGGCTAGCCGCCTTCTTGTTTCGCTCATGAGATAAAAGTGGAAATAGCAGGAGCTGGCACTTCCTTCCGGCAGACCAGGAGATATTTTTGAAAACCTTTCTCTAGCTGGGTGTATTCGCCGCGTGTATACTTAGCATGTCCCAGTTTCTTCTCGAACTGATTTTGCTGTTGCCGTCTTCGGTTTTCGGTCGTGCGGTGGAATGAGTGGGTTAAGATTCGTGCTGTATGGGCAACTCCTTGTTTCGAGAATTTCTTCTGTTCTTTGTCCCAAGTTTCCCTGAAGCGTTCTCCTTCTCATGCGCTTCTTTCTCTGCTTCACTAAGTCTTAGCTTCAGGATCTTTTCTAAATATGCTGCTTTTGTGCGCCTTTGACTCTGAGTCCCGGATAGTCTAATTTCATCAGTGTCGGTTGGCTGATAGCCTGGAATCCACGGTTCTGCTGCATGCGGCATCCATTTTGCGAAAGCATTCTCTCTTTGCTGATTGGCGCTTTCCTCTTTCCTTCAGATGTTTCCTGCATATAAACTTATATTAGTTGCGTGTCTTGCAGCCTACGCAAAGGAGAAATAAAATGAAAAGACTTGACGTGAAAGCATTAATCTCTAATGAATGCATGATTCAGACATCCATCATCACTTGGCTCTTCAATAAATGTAATGCAATCATTCCTAGATACTTAAGCATGCGGTCATTAAATTCTTTCAAGGCACTTGCTTAATGCATGGGTCTATCGTGTGGTAAGTCTTTTCAGATCGTAGGTCGCAGATCGCAGATCGCTGCCATCGCAGATTGCAAATCGCAAATATCGCAAGTTCTCGTTTAATGGTTACGTCGTATAGCCTAATGCTTGCGATTTGCAATATCGCATGTCGGCGATTGCATTGCTCAAAGGTTTTTCTTATAAGGGGCGCGTGTGAAGTATGCGATGCGATGAACTTCGCATCGCAATTTCGCAGCATTTGTTTTTCGCGCTCGAGTTATGCTTTTGCTTTTCCTTGCGATGCGATTTGAGCCTTAGGGAGAGAAATACAAAAAAAAACTTTAGAAAAACTATATTTTTGGGATTTTCGTTCAGGGTCCCCTCTTCACTTGACGTTATTGCTAATGTCAAGTGAGAAAAGGGGGGGCTTGTTGGTGACCACAACAGATCCCACAGCCAAACTTGGCACAAAACTCAAATACCTCCACACCTCCTGGAATATCATTAAGGGACACATTGCCATTCATGGGTTCATGAGCTTTAGTAGCTAGTTTCTGCAGTTGACCAGAATTTGAAGGCAGTGGAAACTTGTGCACCAAGAATTTTGTATCCTTAATTTCCGCAACATAGTCAGTAGGCACTTCAACAGAGATTGTCCTGCCAATGTTGTAGAACTTTTGGCACTTTCTCATTTTGAAATGACTATATTTTACATGTCTTTGACTTTTTGGAGTGAATGATGAATCTCGTCTATCTATTGCAAGGTCGTTGAAGCTGCTGAAGGTAATAAGGTGACCAAGGCCTACATTTGAAATTCTTCATGGCGGAAAACATAAAAGATACACTTATTACAAATCATTGATTTGACGATTTCCTCTTCAAAACATAATTTTGACGAGGAATCAAATTTGAGGATTATTGATGATGGAAATCTTGAAATGAAAACTTATTGATCCTCCCTCTAGCCTATTGGCATGATTGGGCACTTTGAAGACACAACTTATGAAACCCTAGACCTATGATTGACATGAGTCTTTACCCATTAAAAGATCAAACATTGGATGTCATGGATTTTAATAAACATTGATGAAAAGACCTAAGCCAGTAGGTACAAGACATGAGGGGAATAAATGACAAAATCCTTCTGTTAGATTATGGCATGCTCCTAGATGGAATGTAGGTAATCAAGTAGAATGGGACACCTGAAAATGAAATGTAAAAAGAGTTTTGATCTCTAACGGAGGGCTACAAAGATGAAATTTAACACAAGCATTGGTCATCCAATTCAATGTAGTCCTTGTGGTTTGTAGAGAGTCTTCTCACTCTAACATCCGGCTCTTCAAACCAACTCTACACAAGGTCATTCCAAATATAAAAATCAACAAGACACAAATTTGGTAGTAAATATGACCAAGATAAGAACTAGTTCAAACAATTTTCACAATCCTACCTTTGAAACCAACATTCTAATCTCCTTAGCATTATGATCAGTTGTCACTATTCTTCCTAGGTCAGCGAACTTGGATTCGCCTTGGCATAAAAAGTGTAATTGCATAAAAGTAATGTCAATCTCATGCTAATAGGTCTCCTACTATGAATGTGAGAGAACCTAGTACATAGACCATTTTTCTCTTCGCTTAACTACTCAGGGCTTATTTCCCTTTCCAAATATCAATAATTCATTTGCAGGAAAATGTTTGTATGGGGTAGCTCAAGTGGTAGTGGCCGTGGAAATGAAGTCTCACCAAACTAGAAGTTTTGGGTTCAAATCTTGGGCTACCCTTCCCTCGTATTGGGGTATGTAATGGACATGAAAATCGGAGAGTCCTACCAAGCTTACAAACGAAAAAAAAAATTCCAAGAAAATATAAAATAAGAATAATATTTTACTGTATTCTAAAAGGTGAAGATGTTGAAATCGTGCCACAAAGTGGAAGGAAATCAAAAATCTTTCCTCAAACCAACAAATATATAAAGAAAACAATAATAATTACAAAAATAAAACTAGATCTATAAATCTATGTAGGAAATGAGTCAAGGGACTAAAAGAATTTGACCAAAAGAAACCAAAAATTTCAATCATGACCAAATCCTCTACACAAGCAGCGAACAAATTGCTAAAATTTTCTAAGATATCAGAGCTAGACATCAACGCAATTTCATGTACATGAATAAGCCCATTGTTGCTTAGTGTTAGACTTCTTAAATTAGTTATTTATCATTTAATACTAGGATACTATCTATGTGAAAAGAAATAAGTCCCAGCTTCATCAAATCCGACTTCATTTCCAATAAAAGATAAAATCCAAAGGACACTTACTCATTACTCTAGGATGGTGCTAAAGTTAAATACACCAAATAACAAGAAATAATGATATGATAAAAGATAGACCTGCAAGATTGTATTGGTCGAGTGTGTCAGGGACACCAATAACTAAGACTATAGATATTTATAGAATGTGGTAGTTACTGGTGTGTGTCTATGATGTGATTAGTGGTATGGTGGCGAGAACTACGAACAAGGGACGTTGGTCTCAGTAAAGTATAGTAGGGAGATCCATAGAGAATTTATGTAAAAGGAAGATGAGAAGTGTTGTCTTCAAGTTGGGTTATGTTATGGTAGAATTTTGTTGGTGATAAGTGGCAAAAAAATACTTACATCAAAAGGTAAAGAGTAAATTTAGGGCATGAGTTGGACTGAATCATGTTATCTCATCACTTGATGGTCCTAAGGACATGTGGGGACCCAAACAACTTAGTACCTGAAAGACTTGAAAGCATGAATGAAAAATGACTAACAAGACTATACAAAAGAATGTTGGTCCCATGTCAATAGGTATCCTACGATGAATGTGCAAAAACCTAGTACATAAACCATTTTTCTCTTCGCTTGGCTACCCATGGCTGATTTTCCTTTACAAATATCAATAAGTATTTTCCAAGAAAATATATAATAAGCATAGTAGTCTAGAAAGTCATGCCACCAAGTGAAAGAAAATAAAAAAAACTTTCTTCAAACCACAAAATATATAAAGAAAACAATAATAATTATAAAACTAGATCTATGAATCTAAGCATGAAGTACGAACTAAAATAATTTAAGGGACTAACATAATCTTTGACCAAAACAAAACTCAAAACCCAATAAAATTCCCCAAACATAAGCAACATATAAACCATTAAAATTTTCCAAGATATCAGAGTTAGACATCAAAGTAGTTTCATGTACTTGAATGAGCCCATTGATCCTTTGTGTTAGTCTTGTTAAACTAGTTATTTATCATTTAATAATAGGTCCCAACCTTATCAAATCCAACTTTATTTCCCGTCGCAAATAAGAAACAAACGATGTAATGATTAAATATGAAACATCAATATTAAAATAACACTCATCAAAATAATGGCGCTATAATTCTACAATGAAAAATACAAATATAGAACCTATTTTTAGCTGAATTTGACATATAGTAAACTTACATGATCAATGGAACATGTATACCAAAGTAAGATTCCTGGGGCAATTCAATTTCCCAGTTTTCATCTTGGTCCTCCTTTTCTAAATTGCAAACATGATCTTCTCTAAATGAACTGTCATTATGAGCCTCCAAAACATTATGTTCTATATCAAGTTCATTAGAGAAATTTGTTATATTGTTTTCTCCCCTTCTATCACAATCTCGTTGCCAAAGAGTTAGCGCTCTTTCTTATGGAGAATTGTTAATGTCATACTTTATTACATATAATCTTGAACATGTATCCACATGTTTATCAAGATTGTTCCCCAACTTTGACTTCAATTATGATAATGCACTAAACATTCTCTCATCCTCCACTGATCCTAAAATCATGGTTTGACACAAATCTGCTAATTTCAAATATTCTGATATGTTTTCTAGAAGGTATTGGCTATCACTTAAAGTAGTCCATAATCTTTTTATAGCATCATTTTCATTAGGATTCTCCAAAAAAGGATATTGCTTCCTGTTGACAGTGTTAGATCTTCCAACATCTCAAGGGGATCTCCCAGGTAAGAAGTCCCAATTAGCCCTCAGACCATTTGGTGTAGGAGTCCCAACAGCGGGTCATAAGGTAATGCCTTGACCACGATGTCGCAAAGAGGCAAGTAAGATAACTCTGCCAATAGCAAGGGCGTGACTACTGCAGTGAGTCAAGGAAAGTGAATGAGAGGTTCTAACAGAAGTGGGTTGGGATGAGTGCACCCTTTGACAACTTGTATTAGTACTCAACTAGCAAGGGAACACATGAGTGAAGATGCATCACAAGCTGGAACACAGATAAATCAACAATCTAAAGTGATTTTTAAACCAACAACACATCTGTAACAAGATTCACATACAAACACAAGCATGGCTCCAATGCTAGCGAGCCTGGCCAGTACCCCGGTGGAGTTACTTGCATCACCTCTTTGTGTAGGAAGCCTTTCTATTCTTTCACCTTATTCATTTACATTTTTTTCAAACTTTTTTCACTTTTCGTTTTTTCATTTTCGTAATTTGGCATAACACTTATTCATTTCATATGTGGAAGAGGGATCCCGCCTTATTGAGAGTAGAAGAGGTTGTTCCCACAGAGAAGTAGTTTATTATACCTCTGACATGCTTGTTAAGGTTTTCCCCCTCACCTTACTCTAATTGACTGAGCTGACCAATGTTAACCCAAAAATAATTTACTAGAGTACGTGACACCAGTTAGTGTGCAAGCATTGTCTTTTCACCAAGGTTCACTTTGAACAGTACATATTTTCCATCGGTGTATCATGGAATTAAAGTAATAATTTCTTCATACAGAGGCACTTGTGTTGTACACATGTGCTTGTAATGTAAAATTCCTCCAATAGATGAGTGATGGGATTGTGCAGTTCTAGTGGAGGAAGTATGATATGTGTGTGAGATGGATCTTCAATACATACAAATGAGTGATGAGTAGCCTTGGGTGACTGAACAGTTTCATGATCGGAAGTAACTAAACCCAGGGGAGTGAGGACCTGACATAACCATCAAATCAGGCTGAAGTGCCTCGAAATTCTTGGGTGTTTCAACTTCATCATCAGATAGATCATCATAAACTGGTGGCTTCGAAAGATCAACTGTGATAGATTCATGATCATGATCAAATAAGGAAATAAATGGATCACGACCACCATGATCAGAAAAATCAATGATTTCATCGGCATCCTCATGATTAGATGAATCAAACAGAGGGGTATATGAAAACTGAACAAACTCATCCTCTTTGTTTCTGAAAAAGAAAAATGAAATATCAAGTGGATTTTCAATGAATATCTTATACTCTCCATTGTAAAATTATGGGCCAACACCTAGTGAGTCATTCGAGTGATCAACAATGAGCGCATCAGTGGATGAAGACACACATGTGAAATCATGGATGGTAGGTTCACCAAAGATGTTAGGAAAGAATAGAGGGGACTCAGATGGAAGGGAGTCATACTTCGCCGACTCTTGATGCTTAAGCTCCCACTCATAATCTTCATGAATGATAGCACGTGTTGTTTTTCCAACACCAACTTCGTCAATGGTTTGTTCCTCGTTCACAACAATTGAAGAGTCTGTAATGCATGAACACAAGACAAAATCATCTAGAGGAACACCCAAGTGCGAAGACAGAGGTCATAGAACAGAATGCATATGATAACTTGAGGGACTCACAATCAAATCTGTGCCAAAATTAAGTGAAGTGATGTTGGGAGAATGTGAAAGATGAATAGGTGTGTTGGATGATCCTCATCATCTCTTGGCAATCGTGGAGCTGTTGAATGAGAGGTAGGCAGACAGTCAGTCGAGATAATGACTACATCTAGATGAGATTTTGCATCTCCCTCACTGAATAATATTGAGTGAGGCTTGATCTCAAGCATCTTCTTGGGATGAGTAGATTTCTAAACGAAGTACTCGAACCAGTTCCAAAGATAAGAAAATTTCATCTGGTTTCTCGAAGATTGAAACTTCAAGTCATGGAAGCGATGCTAAAAATACTTAACTGATTCATGTGGTGCCTTCTGTTGATGTAACAATTTTCGGTCAAGATGGTCTGGAAAAAAATGATAGAAAGTGTCTTCAATAAGATCATAAAAGTTCTCAAGTGAGCGCATGCTGTTAGCCAGTAGGTTGAACAACCATCTACGCGGAGATTTGCAAAGTGCATGTGCAAGAAGCAAGCTGGCCTGTTCGTTAGAACACCCATCTTCCTCATGAAGCATAGGAATAAATCCATGTAAGTGCTCAGGCTAGGACACTTCACCATCACCATCATACGTGAAGGTGGACAAGAGATAATAAAGCTCATCATGATGGAGACATCTTCACAATTCGAAAACAACGCAGGGGTAGAAGAGTGCAAGAATCCATGAAAGGTATCAACAGGTTCAAAACTAGATGAGAGGACACAGCTTGTCATTTAGCCCTCCTTCTAGTTCCAGAAATGTTGACGTTGTTATACCTGCCAACATGTCAAGGGGATCTCCCCGGTAAGAAGTCCCAATTAGACCTCAGAACGTTTGGTGTAGGAGTCCCAGTAGTGGGTCATAAGGTTATGCGTTGACCATGATGTGGCATAGAGGCAAGTAAGATAACTCTGTCAGTATCAAGGGTGTGACCACTACAGTGAGTTAAGGAAGGTGAATGAGAGGTTCTAACACAAGTGGGTTGGGATGAGTGCACCCCTTGACAACCTGTATTAGTACTCATCTAGGAAGCAAACACATGAGCAATGATGCATCACAAGCTAGAAATAAGAGCAATTGACAATCCAAAGTGATGGTTAAAACAAAAACACACCTGCAACAAGATTTATATAATTGCATATGAGGAAGTTCATACACAAATATGTAAGTTAAACAACATACATCATTAAAGCAACTGGAGAAATCCAACTACAATAACAAAATATGCATGAAAATGTGTTGGCTCATCTTATATAAAGAAGTATAAGTTCCAATCATACAATACATCAATGTAAACCTGCTAGCCCCAACAATGGAACATTACAGCCACATCTGCCTGCTCCTCCAAAGAGATGAACTAGCTCCGTGCAGTGGGGAAGCCATGGCACGTTACAATACTGTCCAACCTTTCTCCAAGATAGTCTTATTAGAAGCTTGGATGATGAAAAGCACGTACATTGAGTTATGAGGGGCTATTTATAGCAAAGGTTGGGTGACCCTTAAAATTCCCCTTTGTGATAGTTCAACTACCCTCATGACTCTTCACCCACTCTATGACTGTTACATCCAACTATTGACACTTGACTTACACTTGACATGACTCAATATTACAATGCACATGTACTCATGTGAGACAACACGGCTTGAGTAGCCATGCAAGGCATCATTGACAGTCCGCCCGCTGTGATGAGACCAAATCTTTGACATGCTTGTGATGGTGAAGGTTGCGAGCTGATGCCAAGCATGGTCATCCGTGATAGTGTGCATGAACCTCATGGTGACATCTTGCTGAAGAGAACTCTTGCCTCCGTTACAACTGGTGCATTGGTTTGGATCCTTCAACCAAATTGTCTACTAACATGCGCATGGGCTTTTTGGGTGTGATTGAACTGACAACACACTAATACATAGTGTTCGTTATGATATTCAAGTGTGTGTTGGTGGTCATGCACATCAACTTGCTGAAGTACATGTTCATCTCCAGTCGCACTTTCTTCCTATCTTTGCCTTGGTGAGTGTGTTGAATGGGTTGGATTACATGCGTGTGCAAAATGACATGCGTGCTACTAAATCCCTTGCACGCAATTAACAAAATTTCTCATCATGTCTGCTCCATGTCAACTGCTGGGATAGATCTTTAACTTGTATGGGCAAAGTTTCATCTATGAGTGCATGTTACACCCACTACTATTCTTGTTCCTGTTGCAACTCATTCATTTCTCTGTGCAACTTCATGATCTTCCCAGGTTGTTGGTTCAGCACATGCAACTCCTTCTTTGTTCCATTCTCTATCTTTACATGATCTTCATGTCACGTCGTTACCTCATAGGTTGAGTCTCCAAAGTTTCTTTCATTATAGATGTATTTTCTTGATCTTGCATGTTTGTTCTGGCTCTGTGTTGTTAACAACCTTCCTCTTGCATTCATTGCATTTGTTATATTCAATGCATTCGATGCATTCATTGTAGTCGTTGCATTTGGTATTCTACCTTCAGCTATTGTCCATGATGCTGCTCGTTGTGATACCTTGATGTCTTTGTCTCCTAGCAACTTGATATCTTCGCAAGAAGGTAAGCTCATAGAAATTTGATCAATTATATCTCTAGGTGTGCTCTGAATGGTGTCTTTGACTCTGCTCTCTTGGACACCATTGTACCTGCACTGATGAGAGGCTAATGAACACCTACAATACCTGGATACATGGCAACACTCATGGCAAGGAATATGTCAGTTGAAAAACAAAATGAACTTAAGAATTGACTTGCAACATACCTATGTGACTCATCATGAAGGTTGCGCAATTTCGGCCAGGACATTGGGAGACTGACTGCCAAAACTATGCAGGGCATAATCTGGGCTACTGGGAGACTGACTGATTATTGGAACTATGCAATGCAGAGTCTAGTCTAGCTGCTGACTGGTGGAATTGTGCAATCTCAACTCGGAATGGATGTAGGCTCAGTGACGACATTGTGCAAATTTCTTGGCCAACACCCACTATCCCTCAGGGTTGAGCAAAGCAGGCCTGGGGAATAGCTGTTGGGTAGAAATACACATTTCCTAAGAGGAAGATAGAGCCTTCCCTCTCAAGATTTCGCAATGCTATTTTAGTGAGGTAGATTCTGGGCCAAGGCTACCTAGACTCACCGATGGGAAACTTAAATTGAATGTGAGTGTGAATGCATGGTGATACTGAGTGTAAGTGTAATTGAATGATCATGCATGCAAACAATGAATGACATATTTAGAATATAGAAAAGCATGCATGTCGATGAGGCAAGTCACCGATTTGGCCACCGTTCATGAAAAACAATTTCATGCATGCGACAGTAGTGAGATAGAAACGAAAACTGAAACAGTACTAGGACAAGCTAGTATACATTTAAATGAAAACAAGAATTCGAATAAATCAATGAAACAATAATCACACAAGTGAACACACAAAAAACAATAGAAATGCAACACAAGGCATGGAAAGCAGGCTTACCTCAAAATAGCTGAGATGAGTGTGCCTACAACTCCTAGATGTGATGTGGGATATTAGATCTACAAGATTGATGTGAGGAATGAGCTCTGCAGTGCCCAGTTAATGAGTTTCGATAGCATCGAGGTTGTGACGTGCATGCCACACATCTAGGGAAATCAACACTTGGTGGGAGGTTTATGAAATTATCCTTAAATGTAACCTTCAACTGTTAAACAAAGATCCTTGAAATAAGGGATGGATTTGCATGCTACCTTGGGAGAAGCAGCCCATGCATGCAAGTCTGTTTTTCTCAGTCCTGGAGGGAACTGGTCAGCTCAGCTGTAGATGCAAGAAGTTTTTCGACTGCTTTAAGGAAATGTACATTTCTGGTTGGGAGTTGGGCTAATTTCCAGGAGATTTTCACAATTTCTTTGCAGTGCAGTCGACTGCTGCCCAAATTTGCAAAAATTATGGGCTGAGCAGCCCTGCTGGGGAAAATTGTGCAATTTTCACTGTGAGTGTCGACTGCGAGAATTGCGCAATTCTGGAGCTCAACAGGTTTCCAATTAGATTGTGAAATTTCTGGAGGGAAGGCTAGTCGCCCTCCATAATTTCACAATTTCTTAGGGGAGCTGCTCAACCTGTAGCTGGACCAAGTCCGGTTGATCATCTTGTAAGTAGAATGCATCGAGTTGTGATTGAAAGGTTGCCTTTATGTAATTAAAACACTAAAACTTGTGAACTTGACAAAGCAAGGAAAGTTGTTGTCAAAATTTGGAAGGGAGGCTCCAAAATGATGCTAAGGAAAAAATTTGGAGGGTGGTTGTAGCCGCTACAATGCTTCCACATTGTTTCAGCAAAGCATCCACCTTTTTGATACAATTTTGATGAATCTAAAATACCTTCAATTTGTTCTCCATGTATCAAGACATTATTGCAAAATGCTCTACTAAACATTTTAATATTTTTTGAAAATTGGCTTTTAAAGTTCTTGGACATTGAAAATTGTTCCAATATTGAGGGTATATCACACACATGGCCTCCAACAATTCATCTCAAAGAAATCATTCTCTTATCTGTAATGACAGTCATCTTTCAATTTCAATCAAATTTTGTCTCACTGAAATCACAACATTATCAAATTGGTCTCTTGACATGGGACAATCTTTGGTGATTTGTCCCATCCTACTAATACAATGAAAGGGAACCATATACCCATGCACTGTGATACATAGTATCCCTTTTTCATCAAACTTCAAAAAAATTCAGTATTTTCGATATTGATGATCTTAGTCCAACTTTTAGACTCTAGACCAGTAAAAGAGTCTGGCATCAAATACAAATTATTGAATGCAAGACATGCTGACTTTATTGCATTTGTGTATTCTGCAATATACATTGTGCTATTATGAGACATTTTCATGAGGACATTCATTTCATTTAGCATAGGAAGAATTCCATCCAATGTCAATAATGTCTCTATATTAGTTAGTCGAGAAAGAATATCTTGAGATTTGTCTACATTGTAGCGATTTTCATACATCAATCCTACCAATGATTTGAACTCAATAAATAGTCTTTGAGTAGGTCCATTTAATGGGATCCATGTTGTATCAACATATTTCAATAGTTTTTTTTCCATTTGTAACGTCATCTGCAAATTTTTGAAACTCTAAATATCCTTTGGGACTACGAGAAAAGTATGCATGAGTCTCATGTACAAGATCTTCAACTTCTGAAACTGATGGAAAATTTCTTACTATTTTAAATGTGGGATTCATCCTATGATCCATACAATGAATATTAAGAATATATGGTGAAGTTGATAGTTGTAGCCTAACACAAAGGCCATTCCTTCGTCCTTGCATTACCGATGCTCTATCTGCTCCAACACATACCAACTTTTTTGCAATCATTAAATGATCCATACCACCTTCCTTCAAACCATTAAGAACAAGTTCATAAATATTTTCAGCTGTAGAAGTCTCTCTTATCTTTTGAATCCCAAGTAGATAGGAATGCCTAATATGGTCATTAACCATATAAATGCTCATGCAAATCCATGAAGTATTAGCTATAGCCATAACCTCATCCAATGACAATGCCAAAAGCCTACCATTTGCAATCTTCTCTTTCAAATCATCCTTTTCTACTTGAGCTAGATATCTTGCCCATTCCCAACCACTAGTTATAGACCAATGAGAAGATGGAAAGTTTGACACTTGATGAAAAGATAGAAATTTCATGTGATCTGGATAATCTATCATATGATGTCCTTTAGGTAAGATGTTAAATACAATGCTCAATTGTATCATCTTGGATAACAAACTTCTTTCCATCGTCTTTTCAAATAGAGATCTGATGGTTCCTCCACTTGCCTCAAGTTTCCTCTTACTTATTAAATATTTTTTATATTCTTCTGCATATTCAATATGTCAACATTGCTCAGAAGCTTTCCATCTAAGAATAGATTTCTCTTTACCATTTACAATTTTCTTTTCATATACCTTTTCAACATGTTTCCGTACTATATCTAGCTTCATCTGAAATTTCACTACCTTTCGAGTTTTCCAACTACACTCATTACATCTAACATTTCGGAAAACCTCGTTCTCATTTGTAGGAGGCATTTCTTCAATAAATGCAACACTTGAGACCCAATTTTCTTGGAATCATCTCTCTATGGTCCACTGGCCTTTTTTCATATTCTATGAATGGATTGTGTCACCTTCCAAGGAAAAATATTTAACATTTTCATCACCAATTTCTATTGAAACTACATTTATCTCACATTGATCACTTGAGGAACCTATTATTTCATCCATAATATGGATATTTCATGCATTTCCACAAGAGTTAGCCTCTCTCTCAATACCAAATTGTTCAAAGCAACTTGAACCATGAAGAGAATGTGTATTTTTGGATGGAGCCTTTTGAAAGTATGATAATACATCAATTTTCCTTGATGATTTCTTCCCACAATTATATTTTGACATCTCACTAAATATTCCACAAGTAAAATTTCAAATCGATCTGCAAAACTGCATCAACAGTTTCCAAAAGTTGAGATATGCTTCATATAAATTCACTTGTTCATAGAAAATATAATTGTAGTTTGCAAAAGAACAATTGTTGAGTCAATATTGAAAGAACATATATCATAAATTGAATTTTGAGGTAAAATGGAATTTCAAAAAAATTATTTAACAATGATAATGGCAAACTATTAACTTTTAAGACATAAAATATCATAATTCATTTTTATAACATTGAAACAACATCATCGTTGCAGGTATATCTTAGTCCTTTTGGTTTACTAGTTTGTCTTCGGTCAATATCCATGCTATATATCTATGGATGGGCTTTGAATCATTCCCATTCCATGCAGTTAGTTTTTTGGACGAATTCTATTAGAAAAATTAGTGACTCTTTGAATTTTGTGCAGAAAAAGGAATATTAATCTTCATGGATTTGGATGTAGGCCTAATCTAGCATGAAATCCATTGTTAAATGAGTAAATTTCATATGGATTTGTTGTAGAATTCCCTTATTGTTTTACATCTATGTAGTCATCTATCATGCTAACAAGTGAGCAAATAAATGAAATATTCATTTGTTAAATGGGAATTCTATGTGAGAAATTGTAATTCCATCTGTAGTTTGCATTAGAATTTTAATGAATGTTGTTAAACAACTGCAAATTTGTTCATAACTGGGAGTCCTTACTAGGTCTGGATCTTGAGGAAATCCTTGAAATAAGGTGAAGAGGAGAAAGGTTGGGTGCACCATTTGGGAATACAAAGTTGAAAGTTCATCTCCAAAGAGTACAAAAGAAAATCTAGATTCTAGACATATAACGTCGATAAGAAAAACCTTAGTTATTGTAGTTGCTAATTTTAGAACAATGCAACATCAAACATATCAGTCACCGACCCACCAGTATGTAGTTGGTGTAATTAAGAGGGTATAATGCTTGAGTCCTAGAATAAATGATAGACATCAAACTGGGGAGTGTTTCCTTGCCTCCCCCATAAAAACTAATAAAACAATTTACTTATTGAAAATATTGAAATGAAATTTCT
The DNA here is from genome assembly GCA_031772625.1 of Pinus tabuliformis. Classification (NCBI taxonomy): domain Eukaryota; kingdom Viridiplantae; phylum Streptophyta; class Pinopsida; order Pinales; family Pinaceae; genus Pinus; species Pinus tabuliformis. Next base: position 581,372,565 of record CM062814.1, on the reverse strand, counting down.
TTTACCATTCTTGATAAGGACTTCCAGCTACTTCTTTGATCCCTTCCCACTTTGTTATAGATGGTAAATTTTACATTCTATAATTAAACGGCTATATGATGAATAGAAATGGAACTAAAATGCTATGTAATGGTTTATAATACATAATTCATTACCCATAATTACAAATTCTTGCCAATCCCAATCCCTGTCCCAAAACCAATTTAGTAAAATTCCATAGACCACTAGTACAAATAATCTATAACACATTACCTTAAAAGAAACCTTGGCAATCCCAATTCACTAACATAATATGGATATAAGAATTGTTTGAAGCAATTCTAAGACAGAAATAGTCTTTGACACAAAACCCACACCAAACACTTGTAACACCCCCCTGCCTCAAAACCCCAGAAGGTGGTTCTTTTATTTTATTTTTCTTCTTTACACTAATAAGTCATCATACTTCTATTTTAGTCAACCCATATGGTATTTATTTTTAGGTCATTTCCACACATGATAGTCAATCGTATTATATCTCCATTTAGTAAAGCCTATAGACCTTTATATTTGCCTACATGTTAGTCAATTTCCCCTCAAAGGGAACAACCTTCTTACCTTAATGTTCTCTAACCCCTTCAGCTAAATTGTTATTGGAAATTCTAAATATTACAATGCAATGAGATGACTGATGACCATATGGTGCTAATCCATGAAAATATTTGGAGGAATGTTTCTAGTGAAAGGATTTAGCTATCCACATAGTTGTGATTGAGGTGTATTTATGAGGCATGTATAGCTAGAAGACTTAATCATTCTTATATTAACAAGGGTTGGAGTTCAAAGTCAAATGAAAAGAGATAGAGCTAAGAATATAAAGCCAAAGTGGAGAGACAAGCCAGATCTGAGAGGTAGAGTAGGAGCCTGCTCAGTACAGACCTAGGGTCACGAGACAACAACCAAGAGCAATGAACCACCGAGTCTTTCTAATTATTATTATTTTGAGTCATAAATTGCTTGTGGTGATTATTATTTTCATTTACAGCAACATTGTATAGAAGATGAAAAAGTAGCACAAATAAAAGGGTAATATATGAGTTATTCTTCAAAAGAACAGTAAATGCAACTGAGAATAAAGAGACAGAGACAAAGAAAAAAGGTTGAAAATACAGAGCCAAAGCTAACCAAAAGTGGCAATCCAAGAATAACTTCTCTAATCCCTTCCCACTGTGTTGTAGATGGTAAAGCTAACATTCTCTAATTAGAATTCTATATGCCAAACATTAATGGAGCTAAAAAGGAACTCCAGCTACTTCTTTGATCCCTTCTCATTGTGTTGTAGGTGGTAAAGTTTTCATTCCCTACTATTATATGCATAACTGAAATGGAACTAAAATTCTATGTAATGGTTTATAGTACATAATTCATTACCCATACTAAAAAAGTCTTGTCAATCCTAGTCCCTATCCCAAAACTGAGTTACTAAAATTCCATATACCAATAGTAGAAATAATCTATAACACATTACCTTAAAACAAATCTTGGAAATCCGAGTTCACTAACATAATATGGAAATAAGAATTGTTTGTAACAATTCTAAGACAAAAATAGTGTCTGGCACAGAACTCACACCGAACGCTTGTAACACCCCGAAACCTCAGAAGGTGGTTTTTTTATTTTATTTTTCTTCTTTACACTAATAAGACATCATACTTCTATTTTGGTCAGCCCATATGGTATTTGTTTTTAGGTCATTTCCACACATGATAGTCGATCCTATTATATCTCTTTTCAGTAAAGCCTATAGACATTTATATTTGCCTACATGTTAATCAATTTCCCCTCAAAGGGAACAACCTTCTGTTGTGGCCACCAACAACCTCCCTCCTTATTTAGTATTAGCAATAACACTCGGTAAGAGGGGACCCTTACGAAAAATTTCAAAAAATCAATTAAGGCTCGTGTATTTTACTCCTTAAAGAACATCGCATCGCGCAAAGGAGGATAGGACATTTCCTTATGAGTAAAAATGATAAACTGCGAGATTGCGACGTGAACTCCATCGCATCGCATGTATTAAGAAATGCTCACATTGGAAAACCTTAAAATCATCGATATGCAATATCGCAATATCGCATATCGCAAAGTTGCATAAAAAACACATAACTATTTAACAATTGTAGTGATCTACGATTTCGCAATAGCGCGATCCGTGATCTTGCGACAGCGTGATCAAGCGACCTTGCGATCACACAACACAATGAAGTTGCAATAATGTGATACTGCGATAACGCGATGTTGCGATGCGAATCGCAGAAACAGTCCATCGCAAATTTCCCTGGCTCAATATTCAAGAAAAGTTTTCCATAAATGAAGAACTGGATACGCGCTTTAATGATAATTAATGAATTATATGCTAGTTGTTAATGAAAGATGGTTTTGTGTTTTTCAAAGAGCTAGGTTATGCCAGATGGCATGTTTTTGTATATCCGTAGCATTTAAAAGTTTTCCTGTCAATTTCTATTGTCATTACTCTTTCCTCATGTGTGAACTGCAGGAATGAAAAATAGGAGTTACACAAAGCAATCTGCAAGAAGCTATGAAGGAAAAGGGTAACACTCCAATGTTCAAAGACAGAGAAAAGATGCCCCCATAAACGGATACCGTGTGCAACAAAGCCGTAGATTCACAGAACGCTGCTGAGCAATCCATCACAGATCTTTCATTCACAGCCATGGTTGAATGAGTAATTGAACAGTGCTAATATCAACAGGCGATTTAACGATCAAGGCCAGGAGCTCACAAAAGCAATATTTTTAAAAATTTTGAAGCTTATACCCAGTGAAGTAAAAGGTGCTAAATGCGAAAAGCGCATCAGAGAAGCTCGGATGAAAGAACGGAGGCAGTTTCTGATGCACGATTCGCTGAGAAAATTATGCAAGAAGGAAAGCCTCTAACTACTCAGTCACCTATAAACCCGAAAACTACAAGAAAGCAATGGTAAAGAACAAACTGGAAACAGAAAGCTAGAGAGAAAGGCAGAAGTAATTCAAGGGTTAACCAAGTTGAACTTGGATTATTACTGGTAAATCCACATAGCCAGAAGATGACTCTCAAGTATATCATCCATTTTGTTGAAAAGATGGTGCCAGCTCTTACTATTTCTGTTTTCTTAGCTCAACCAAAAGCAGAAGATAGTCATCCGACTCTACCCAGGAAAATATTGAATGCTTGCAACATTAAGGAGCAAATGCAGAAACAATTAGATATTAGATTTAATTCTTAGAAATAGTTTTTATTATAAAAAGGGCGGTCATTTAAACTGTATCCTAAATCTGTGTAATTAAGTTACATAGTTAGTAGTATTTAAACCCTTCTCATGCAATTAGAGAAGGGTCTAGAAATTTATCAAAAACTTGTCCTCAGAACATGCACTTTTGCACCCTCAGAGGAGGTTTTGGTGAATGAATAGATCAAGATTTGTTGATGTTTGCATTTGATATCTGCTACTGATGTTGCACTTTTGTACTCTTAGAGCAAGGACATATAAATCATTGTCGCTTGAAGCTTATGAGTAGGACTAGTCATAAATGGTACTTTTATCTCTTGACCATTTCTGCTTATATGTTAAAGTGATATACAGTTTTTAGTTGTTTATGTATTATTGCATGAATTCTTGAGTTATCATTTGGAACTTTTGTACGTTGATAGCTATTTATTTATGCCTAATGTATGAATAGCTCATTGTGAGATATGTTTTTCACAATTGTTTCGTCTAACTTTTTATGCGAAGTAGTTCATCTTTATTGATTTCCTTTCTTATAATCGCTCAATGATCTTTATTACCAGTTTTTATTTGAAATCTCTTTAGATCACATAATAGAAGAATCACATCCCGGGTTAGTATAGATTTAGATGTGATGTTTATTAGATTACAGTAGCATAGAATTAAATTAGAGGTAGAATTAAAATATCTTAAATAGGAACTGTTAGATCAGCAACATCAAATTCTACACACACACACTCATAGATTGGGAAAATAGTCCCATTATCCCCAGTCGGACCCGCTATACCAAACAGATAAGGAGCTGCCAACCAAGGTCCGGACTGGGTGGGTATCCCCCTTGTTGTCAACCCGATTTTCAGGGCTTCAACATATTTGGCGCTAGAAGGAGGGCCTGAACTATGAATGGCAAGTAAATCCAAATCTGAATACCATTCTGAGAGTAAATCACCCTCATCATCTCCCCCGACTTCTCCATTATACTTAAATCCAGAGTCAGAAGTCGCTCGAGTATCAACCGCTGCTACACACCCTGATATTTCAGAACAATCTACCATTGAACTTCCTGAAGTCGAATCCCTGATTCACAAACTTCAGCAATTTTCCAATTCTCCTCAAAGTTCTAATAAATCTCAAGGTAACATGACTTCGCATTACAATCCTGCTCATCCCCTCACCAGGCTAAAGAGTGAAAAGTTTGGCATTCAACCAACCGAATTACCTCTTCCAACCAGGAAAAGAGTGAGGAGATCACCTAAAGAGTCTGACAGTGAGACTCTTTCGTCAACATCGCCCATCTCAACTTCTTCACCGCGAAGTCAACCATCCACTCCACCACTCTAGATCATCGTCTATCCGTCCACAGGGACCCCCACAACCCCTCTTCAATCATCTACAATTGTAGTATCCTCATCCTCCCTGCCGCAGGGATCATCTTCAACACTTCCCTCTGTTACCAGTTCAACAATGGCCCAGTCTCCATGGAATAACCCTGGGGCAGTCTTAATGCCTGCACCCTTGAGACAAATACCAGCCCATCCTGAGAAATGGCTGCCTAAATTTAATCCCGAGGCAGGGATGCTAGCAGAAGAGCGCATAAATACCTTCATGCTTTCCATTAATCTCAATGGGGTTACTAATGAAGATGTTGTTGTTCATCTTTTTCCTTATACTCTGCAAGGAACAGTCGGGTCATGGTATTTTTCATTACCCTTTGGATCCATTACAAGTTGGCACATCTTCCAGGAGAAATTCCTGACCAAGTTTGGTGATGACAGGTCTACGGAAACGTTAATCAATGACCTACCCAACCTTAGAGCTGAAACTAGAGAGCCTATCAAGGATTTCAATTTACGTTTCAATAAAATTTTCAAAAAAATTCCTACTGCTTCGCAGCCTAGTGAAGAAGTATGATGTGAATGGTATATCACCGCTCTACCATCGAACATAGCAATCTTCATGGATAGGGCCAATAAAACAACCTTAGCCGAGAACATGAAAGAAGCGATAGCAGTAGAGAAATGAATAATAGCCTTGGAAAAGAAATCCGTGATAGAGGAACACAAATCCAAAAAAGTCACATTCAAGGAAGACTCCAAGAAACAAGCAAAAGATCCATTTGATTTGGAAGGATTGCAGAAAGTTCTAAAGACCATGTCCAATGAAATGGTCGACATAAAAAAGCAAGTAGTAGAAACTTCTTCAAAATATCCCTACAGATCTTTTAAAAGAGGTCCTTCAACGGATTCAAAGCCACCTAATGCCATTTCAAATGCTGAATCCGAAGAAGAGGAAGAGGAAATTGCCACTAAAGGGCAGACTGATGATGAAGAAGTTGTGGAATTACAAGGAATGTAGGATTTCATCTTCCCACAAGAAGAAGATCAAGAAGTATTTCCAGTTAACGCACGAAGCAAAAATCAGCTTGATCCTCCCCAAACTACCCCTAAGCCAAAGAGCGCAAGCTCTGCAATAAAGGATAAAGTCGCAACAAAGAAAACAACATCTAACGCGACTCAAACCAGCCCAGTCCAAACAGATGAAACAACTCCATCTGAAACACTGATATTGTCAGATGAAATGGAGTACAATATTATTGAAGACATGAAAAAGACTAGGGCTAACATCACCCTTTACGAACTGAGCAAGTTGAAGCATCAACAGAAGATAATGATGAAAGAATAACATGTCGTGCCAGTTGCACCTTTGCCTGCCACTGTACTTTCTCAAGCTTCCCATAGCATGGGAAGACCTCCAACTAAAGTAATCAATAAGATTGATCCAAATGACATCGCTCTAATTGGAGGAAGGTCAAGATCTCACACTCCCCCATTTCTCCTTACTTATGAAATCTTCAATAAAAATGTGCACAATTGTTTGGTAGATTCTGGTGCTTCATCGAATATTTTACCCAAATCCATATGTGCCAAGTTAAACGTTTAACCACATAAATCTGCATTACGCATAATTCAGCTAGATCGATCTCAAGTCTAAGTAATTGGCGAACTAAATCAAGTAACCATAAGGTTGTCATCCAACCCAAAGGTATGTCAAGTTATTGACATTTTAGTTGCTGACATTCCTGAATTCTATGGCTTAATTCTTAGCAGGGATTGGTCAGAAAAACTTCATGGATACTTCTCAACTGACTGGTCGCACATGTGGCTGCCCTACAACGGAAAACCAAATCAAATAAAATTTGAACGAGAGTTACATCAGAAGTACATAGTAACGGAGCTAGAGGGGGAGAATGAACCAATAGCATATAACAACAACATTATTGGCAATTACTCGGTAGATTCTTTCCTCAGCAATTTCAATGCTCATGCGTCACCCTATTTAGAACACTCTGTTTTGTCCCAAGTCGAAATTTTTTCTCGAACTGATAGTTCGAAATGTGTCAATTTTTTAAATAAACTTGTAAATAAATCTTTGTTTTGGAAATGATTTTTTGATGGTTCTAGATCTAATGAAGGATCAGGAGCAGGATGTGTTATGATTAGTCCAGAAGGAGATAAAATCATGCTCACATGCAGACTCGAATTCGATTGCACAAACAATACAGCAGAATATGAGGCTTTGGTCCAGGGCCTGTACAAAGCGATCAGGTTAAACATCAAGTAACTTCAAGTTTTGGAGACTCTGAGATTGTGGTTAAACAAGTACGTAACACTATACATTACTTATCATATTCCATGCTATTCATACACATTTATTTTTAAATATAGTTTTCAGCCTCTCTTGTTTTCAATCATTCACATGAAAAGTATCATAACCATAAACAAAAGCACACTAGTTTATTTCATGTGGTAGCTAACAACAAGAGAACACTCTTGCACACTTTCCATATGACATGGAATTCATTAGGTTAACTTAATTGATTACTCAAAATGTATCATGTACCGATTTCTATTTTCTTACCATTCATACATTCATGCTATTTTCATAACTAAGATATATCATCTAAGAACTTATTTTAGCTAAGGGAAGGTCGCTCCTCAAGTCATTTTTATAGCTATGACTTCAGTATCCATCTGGTTCATATTGATTTAGTCAAGCCCTACTTAATTGGTCACTTATCCACATATTCCTCCTAATTCAACTCTAAAAGTATCCTTCCAATCTCATTAGGAATTTCATCACAAGAACAAACATAACAATTTTATTGAAAAAAGAATAATTATAAAAATCTTAGCATGCCCACAAACAAAATTTCTTCCTTATTGTAGTTACATGGTCCACCCACTTTTCACTCCTATGCATATCAGTTGTCTCAACATGTATATGGAAACTTCTCAAAGCATTAAAGAAAAATGTTTAAAACAACAAGAGATATGTTAAAAGATTCCCCTTGATAGTTATGTTTGCAGTGCATGGCCATAAATTTTTTCAATTCTATTAGGCCACTCTAGGGAATCTACTTAGCTTCCCACATGTTTGTGTTGCATGTTCATCGTGTTGCATCAAACTCGAATCAATGTTTAACTAACATTAGTGTATTCATATATAAGACAAAAGAGTTTCACTTATGTATACATGCATGCATATATATTAGTTCATAACTTAAATTGTTTCCTATACTTCATCCCATCCAAGTTCATTGCCAAACATTAACTCTAATATGACTTTGTCACATACCCAATTCCTTCAATACTTACATAGGTTATGAGGTACCTAAATTTTTCTTTTTCTATTTTTACTAGATTGACAATAAGTTATAGTACCAATTTGTCATACAATCCTACTAAATCTATCCTAACCACACATGAAAAAAACTTGATTTCATCTCTCATAATTTTTTTCAAACACTTTACATGTAATTATTTCTTCAAATACTTTGTATAAAACCAATTAAGTAGTATTTCTCTTGTAGATAATTTGTCAAAAAAATTGTAAGTAATAAAATAAGAAACATTTATTTGATTCCACTTGTAACATACTCACTGAAACGTACCATTCAATAATGCAACTTTTGATTTTTTCCATTTAGGTATTTTATCAAAGAATATGAAAATTATAATAAAAAAACTTCAACACACTTATTCAAATGATTTGCATAAAAATATTCATAGATCAACTATAGAAGTACTATAATACAACAACTCTAACATACAACAATACTATCCCCATCTACAAAAAAAGTAAAAATTATTTATGCATTTCGTCAAATAGTTTGTATGAAATGAATCACTAAACCATTTAGGCATTTGTACAAACAATTTTCATGCAAAAAATTATGCCAACTTACTCAGGGAAATATCCTAAATTATAGTATTCCATGTTTTAAAAATTGAACCAGATGATCAATGTGATTTTTCCTCACTACGGGCCCACTTTTGGAACCTCCTAGAAGGAGGGTTGTAGTAAAGATTCCAAAATGGCTTGTTTGATGCATGATTTTAGAAGCATCCTAGGAGCTATGAATCCTACAATTATATCACCTAAAATACCAGGCCCTAAGATCTAAAAGCTTGAACAAATGATTAGAGATATTTTGGCTCACTATGGTCCAACATCAATTTCTAGAACTTCCCAATAGAAAAGTGATAGGAGAAATTCCAGCATGACATTTTTGAAGATGCACTTACAAAGCCCAACTTCCTCTAATCAAATTTTGTAAAATTTAGTGACCCAAGATCTACAAATTATATTAGAGAATAAGTGGGATTTCCCCTTAGTATGGTCCATTTCTTAGGTTTTGAAACCTCATATAATAGAAATAGAAGACATAATAACATGATTCTTTTAAAGAATAATCTAAAAATCCTATCCTCCTCAACTAGTGTTGTTACAAAATTTAATACATATAAATAACCACATCCAAACAATATAGCAATTAAAATCATGGTAAATTTGATGAATGGTAAACACATGTACATATAAACCTGCTAAAATTTAATTAGATAATCATATATGCACTAAAACATCTACGCCAAAAATATCAATAACACATAAAGCAATTTTATCTATTACAACCATATTAATATTGGAAACTGAAGTAGGGTGAGCCACATTCCACCCAACCGTACTCTTAACTATGCTCCAATTTTTCTCATAGGTGACCACCCGAGTGCCACATCTTAATGCCTTGAGGGAAAACAAAAGTGAAGGATTTAGAACATAATTTTTAGACTTGATTTAACACAAAAAGTGAAGTCCGCACTACTCAATACATAGGATTAGATCTTAGTGTTTAGCCTTTGCATTCATTGAAGAGGTCCATAGAATTCAAAAATGATAATGGAGGTTTGTATAGTAGAAGCGAGTCCTTCTCTGATCTCTGCAGTCCATTTCTCCTTCCTTCTTTTTTTCTCTCTATTCTAGACACAAATAGGAAAAATTTGATTCATCAAAGCCATCCATTCCAAAGAGAGACACTACAATGCATTTAATTCATGTTACATAAGTTTTTACTAATTCTTATGCCAATTCAAATTATTGAGTGAGAGAGAGAGATGTATGAGAGTAATCGAAGAGAGAAAAAATGGAAGCCTAAGAACCAATAAGAAGAACCCCTTGATTCCTCCATTTTATTTTCATAATTACACCTTAACCATTTATCTTCCCAACCTATTGCTAGAATAATTCACCCATGGTATATTTAGCCCCTTAATTCAAGTTTTCCCTCTCCCAAAGACATCACAGTATGTTGGTTGTCCCACTTCTTCATATCTATCATTTTTATTAATAAAAATAAACATTAAATCATATATTAGAATTGTACATCATAGCATCAATTTTTGCATCCCAACATTATAGGTTCTTAATACATTACAAATTTTGGGGTAATGAAAGGGCTGTCACAATCCCTTTCCCTTTTAAGTATCATTATCCTAATTATTCTAAAATTTGTAGAACCATTCTATGTAGAGGAAGGGATATAAAAATTTCATATCAACAACATTTTCCATGTCCTTAACTTCCACTTTGACTAATCCAGTTCATTTTTCATGATCTAGTTACCTATATACCTCCTAACATTCCAACATATTCCTACATGATTGTCCTGTGCTTCATAAGGCTTCTACAAGGAACAAGTTCAACTCATTGTTTTCTTGGACATAACCAATGCATTCATGATCCCAATGAGTATATGCAAGAATATTTGAAAACTAATTAATGCAAGTATCCTCTTCCTTGTAGCCACACACCTTCCAAGTTTAGGCATCCCCTTTTGTGCCTCTCCATTCCCTTGAATGGCCAATTCCTTAGAAAGACCTCCTCACATAGGAAGAGTCTCAAGACCATGGAGTTTTATATCCAAGGTATTTGTCTAGCTCGAAAATAGCACAATGCATTTGTCATAACATAACGCATGGTGATCAATGTATGTCATAGTGTTCTAGTCTACACACCATAATGGACTTGTTTTTAGGATTCTCAACTTCACAACCATCAGCTATCCTTCCTGGATAGATCATCATTGCACCTGTATCACAAGCATACAAATGTCATGAGATTAATCATAATAATTTCAATCAAATATTCTTCCCTGGTCTTTTGTTTTCTAAAATTTCTTCATATAGGAATCAAATTTCATCAATACGATATTCTTCTCATGGAATTTGACTCTTGCATATGGTAGTACTAAGCTTTCTTTATCATAACAAATTCATTTTCAACTGCAATATGTAATTTCAACTAGCAAGATAGTGGTAAGTGTTCATCCATAAATTATTTTCATTGCAAGATTTATAAAATCCATTGAAGTTATCTTAGAATTATTATACACACAATAATTCAATCACTTCAAATTGATTTAAAAATAAATTGAAATGAAGATATCATTTGATATTTATTTTCATCACAATCATTCCAAGTATTACACAATGCATTCAAACATTTATCTCAACAACCAAATGGTTAGTAAGGAAAGGTACATATCTCTAAATTCATGAGTAATTGGCCTCAACGTATTTTATAGAATGAGGAATTCATGCCGCTCATTTCACTACTCAACAATTCCTCAAAATTAATTGAAGTTCTTTATTTTCTTGACATTCAATCATGCAATTTATTATCTCATACAAGAATTCATGCACTCAATGTACTAATAAAATGCAACATTATGACTCATGATATGAGTTTCATCCCTAAATAATGGCATAGTAACTCATGGATTCATCAAAAAATATTTTTGCCATCTTTACACACTGAAGGCTTATTTCCTTTGATATAACCCAGTAGGTATTAATGACAAAATATATTTTATATATAAACACTTCCATACAATTTTCACATTAACTAGGAAAATCCAATCCTTCAATTGCATGTTCCTTACCAATATAATCGACAATATATGACAAAATTATAAGCTTAGAAACTATTCGACCAATAATCATGCACTCATGAAAACAGTCACAATCACTAAATTTTCTTCTTACATCCCACATCTTCATGAATTCTCTCAATGCATTACCAAAGCATTTTATCTCATCAGTGTATTATTCATTCATTTAATCTTTGTTCCTGATGGCAGCTCAATGCATGCACACATTATTAATATTTTCCTAAATCTTTTTTCCTAGACAATTTTCTGCCTTAACCATACCCTTCCTTGAGAATTTATGGAATACATGCATTAATTTATAAAATAAATGATATCAAATTCATGTACAATGAATTCTTAACCGATTCGTCTACATTTTTACCTTTGCTTGTTACTTTCCCTACTTAGTTTGGTACCATCACATGCATTTCCACTAAGAATTTTTCAAGGATTTCAGATGAATTCTTAGAATAGTTAATGTTTCAAAAATATGAAACCCATAAAATGATCTCAGCCTCACATACTAGTCATAAAGATATCATTTCTCCTACTTACACACAAGTCTCATGTAATTTTCACAAAGGGAATTTGGATTATGTGTCCAATTCACACATTCAAACAAATCCTTCAATCATGCACCAAGACATGTGCATATACATCTTGACATACACTTGTCATACTTGCACATATTCCATGCTATTCATACAAAATTATGTGTATCTCTTGTTTTGAATCATTCATAGGACAAGTGTCATAAGCATAAGCATAAGGACACTACTTTCTTTCATGTAATAGTTAGCAATAGGAGATGTGTGTTTCACAATTTCCATGTGACATGGAATTCATTAGGTAACCTTATTATATTACCCAGAACATAGCAAGTGCTAGTTTCTATTTGCTTACCATTGACAAATTCATATCATTTTTATAAATAAAAAAATATCAGCTAAGCAAAATTTTTAGTTAATGGAAACTCCCTATTTAAGCAATTTTCACAACTATGACTTTACTATCCATCTATTTCATATTGACCGATTTAATCCCTCCTCAACTAATGCTTTATGAACGTCCTACCTTTAATGCACTTCCGCAAGGTAATGTCAGGTGTGGATCTTAATTATCTTCATGATTAAGAGATCTTGTAATTTAGTCATGTTTCGATCCTAGTCCACAAAAAGGGGGTGTGGGGAAGCTTCCCCCCCTACTAATATTGTAGAGCGGTCCAAGGAGGCTTCAGCATGCAAGGAAGGCCCCCCTGTAATGTTTCATAGGTAGCGACCCCAAAATATTTTTTTCTTTTCGAGAAAATTTCATTGCAAAATATTGTAATTTTGTAGTCAATCTGAACTATTCATTAGCTGGAAGATTTTATAGTAGAATTTATTTTAATTTAGGGTTTTTATTTTCCTAGAAGACAACCTTTATTTTAAATGAGGGAATTATATTATGACTATGTTTTATTTTATGTGAGGAGAAAGGAGGATATTATGTGAGAGTGAAGAGGATGTTACAATGGATGTGTTGTAGGTTGTACCCGTTCAGTTTGTTGGATAATATAAAAGGAAGGAATAATTGTTTGTCCATGGACGTAGCTTAGATTGGGTGAACCATATATATATGTGTGTGTGTGTGTGTGTGTGTGTGTGTGTGTGTGTGTCTTGTTTTATGCTTTTCTATTTTTCATGTGTGTGTGTGTGTGTGTGTGTGTGTGTCTTGTTTTATGCTTTTCTATTTTTCAATATTTTCATTTCATTTATCTATTATTTGATTTTTAACATATACGCTTCTAATCTCATTAATAATTTCATCGCATCAATAAAGATAAAATTTTCGTTAAAAAAAAATATATCAAATTATTAGCAAGCTCACAACCTAAACTTATTTCTTCTAATAGTTATGGGGTCTAGGTCCCCCCTTGCACTCTTGTGCATATCATGTGTCTCAACATGCATTATATTAATACAACTTTCTTATAACATGATTATTGCTTCATTCAATATCACAAGCATATATCCATATTGTTAACTCAATAAAACATTCAAACAATTATTTATGTGCATAAAATTTGAGAGTTAAAATAAATAATTCTCAAAACACATATCTAGAGAAAACCACTAGTTGGTAGGAAAACTCTTATTTTCTCCTAGACTTAATAGTGCAAGTCGAGTGACAAGAAGTTAAAAGAGCAAACTAAGTAGTGATTAGATGACTTAACGAAAGGAAAAGTCAACATGAAGGACAACAAGTTGAAATTATTTCTTTAAGGACTGATCTAGAAAAGTCAAATTAAGTAATAATGAAACATAAGAAGTTACTCTAGATGTTTGATGACAAAGAGTATGATATTAAGGAAGAAAGAGAGGGTCAATGTGATAAATTAGAAACTAAGGTTTTCTCATTAAGAAGTGATTTAGAAGAAATTTCAAATAGTCAAGATTTCTAGATAGTATCATAATGTTGGACAATCTCCTCAGTAGTTAATGTCTCCCTCCATTAAATCAGGTCTTGGTTTTCATGAAACAACTAAAAGGGAAAATTCATCTCATAGGCATGTACAACAATTTTGGAAGATAATAAGGAATAATTGGAAAACCTAATTGGTAAATAAATAAGGAGAAATATGATGCAAAAATAAAGTAATGGAAACATGCAATAACACCAGTAGCCAAGGAGAGTGAATTTTCGAAGAAGACCATTTCCTCATAGGGATGAGTATGGCAGAAATAAAATATTCCAAAGGAGGATAAAAAATTCCTTCTCTCCATTGATGAATTGTGTTCGTTGCTTCCCATGCCATAACTTTAGAGACAATCTAATAAATTATAGAAGTATATTTCTCATGCCTTACAACAAAATGATGTAGTAGAAGAGGATCTCTCAAGAGAGTAGCCAAGGAAAAATACTCCCCACAAGAATATCATGTTTTTCTAAGTATACAATTTTTTTTCATGACTACTTTTTTTCTTGTAAATTATTAAATCATAGGGCTATAAACTACAACTCATAAGGAAATGAAAGAATCATGAGAGAAAAAAATCATATATCTACAATGGTTTTGACGAAATGATTCTTTTCCCCTTTTGTGTCATATAAGATGTTATGCATGTAATACGTTTGGAAACATGGAAAACAATTGTAGGAGAAATTCAATAAGCTCTTTAATACAATTCAAATAGCAGACATAACTTATTCAGAATAGGTACCTAAATGATAAATTTAGCAAAATTCTAGAAGAATATGGCTCTATCGGTAGTCAAGATATGAATGTATGGAAAGGAAAGGAAGAAAATCAAAGGACGTGTAGTATTTCCCTATATGCACAAAATGAGGACACATTTTGGTACATAGATAGCCAATTCTCTAATCATATGACTAGTGATAAGAGATTTTTCCTCTCTCAAGAAAACTATAGATGCCAATGTTATTCTAGGAAAAAATTCATCAGCCACAGTGGTAGGAAAAGGTAAAGTCAATCTTGAAAGAAACAATATATATGAAGTCATTTTTTTATTTGTTGAAGGACCACAACACAACATCCTGAGTGTTGATCAAATAACTTATACATGACATGTGGTCATATTCACTTCAAGAGGATACAAACCTATAAAATAATTCACTAGAAAGTTAATAGCAAAAGGAATCATAACTCTATACAAGTTATATGTGATAAAAAGAAGTAGAAAAGGAAATAAGATATTGAAAGAAATCACTTCTTAATATTTTGAATAAAGGAATTAGGGCCATTTTTCACTCCATTATTTCATGGTATATTCACAATGAACATTGAAAAACATTGAGAAAATAAAGATTGGAATAGCCTAAGGGGAATTTTAATATGGGACATATCTTGATGAACCTATAGTAGAAGAATGGTATTCAATCAAGTCTGCAGGAATAGATCTTAAGGGAAAGAAGATAAATATCATGGATCATAGTGGCAGGAATGATTACTCAAGCAAAGAGATGAAAGTAGAAACACCTTCTATATTTCCAACAGAATAAACAAAATACAAGTCAATTAGTTATCATATTAGATCATATCCATCTAGGGAAAGAGGAGTATAAACAAATAAGAGTGTATTTAAACATGTCAAGCACATGATGAACTATCAAGAATGAAATTGCATGAACGTGGGAGGAGAAGGCCTGAATTATTTGGAATATAGTTGTGTAGCAAGTTCAGAATGTCCTATATGCTTAAGGGGAGCATACTTAGTAAATGCATTTATAATTTTTTGGAATTATTTGACATTTATGTCACTTTGTTGTGCATGAGCCACAAGAGTTAGTTGTAGGGTTCTTGGTCTCTAACAAATGATTTTGTAGCTATGTGACATGCCCAATGGAGTAATGTTTTTAGCGGCATCATTGTTGTTATCATATGCTAATATTGCATATTACCCTTTAAAATTGATGTCAAAGGGGGAGAGGGGATGAGGTAGTTGATGGTTTCCATCAATGCCAAATGAGGACATTGCTGGAATTGTTATGGTGTTGGAATTGACGTCAACATAGTGGATCCAATATAATTGATTATACCATAAGTTGATGGATTGGTGAGGCATATAATCATCGATGAAGGTGAATATAGGTGAATGTAGCTTTTGAACTTCCATGTGAATTCCTAAAGATTTTGTAATAGAAATTGGTTAGTAATGGATAATTTGAAATCATGACTCACATTTCATGCATGAAATCTGCTTCCACAGGCCAAATTATCATTTTTTAAATAATGTCTACATTCCCAAGCTTGGAAAATAATTTTCTCCATCTGATGCTCCATAAACCATGGTTTTCTCTACTTGTGTTTCATGATGGCCTCTTGGTTTTGTGTAGGACCTTTTTACTATAGAATTTTCTATGGTAAAAACCACATGTATATTAGGATTTGGCTTGATTTGGTCAAATGACAAATATTATAAATAATAATCAAAATCACACTTGAGTTAATGGTATGAGGTTGAATGGTATGGAAAATAACCTAGACATTGATCATGAATTAGAGGTATCATCTCAAATTCAATGCATAGAGGAAAGGTGAAAGATTACAGTAGTTAAAGTCTTAGCTTGTGATATAAGAAAGTTTTTTGATTTATTTTATTTACTTGCTCTAGCCCAGGTAAATTAGCATGATTGGAATCACATAAAAGGAATAGGAAGCACATGGTGTTTTGTATTTTGGCATAGTTTACTTGTAGATCTAAAGGGGAAACTAATTTGGTGTTTTTTATCATGGCTATATTCTAATTCAAGTACAAAGTGTTAATGATGTGGCTCATGGAAGTCAATAATTAAGATGAGTAATAGTGGTTAGTTTCACAACTGGTCATAAAGGTGAATATCTTCTTTTAATATTGTTATGGCTTAAGTAATTTTTAATCACATGACTTTCATTTTGTTTGGTGCATAGAAATGGTGGTAGATCTAATGTGTGTGAATGTGTATTGATGTCCAACCAAATACTCATCATGGAATTATAATTGTGACGTGATTTGATCCCTAGCATGAATCATTTTTTCTCTAGTATAATTATATTGATTAATTTACCTAAAGTGTTGTGATCTATGGAAAACTCTCACTATGTTTGCAAACAAAAACTCATAGTTAGACCAATTATAAAGGAATTTTGTCATTAAGGGACTCAATGTTCTAATGTTTAGTAAATTTGTGCAATAGTTAATGCAAAATGTGATTAATGGGGTCTTCATGATTTGAGTGGTTTGGTGATCTAATGTTCATTTGCCTAAGTACAGGAGTGCTAATTTTTTAAATTACAATTTCATTATATTGGTGTGAATGTGATATTGTTGACATGTTACCTTATTCTGGTGTAACTATAGTCACCCTGATTTGGTGTTTGATTATGTAAGTAATGGTGAACGATTGAATGATCATATGCCTATGATTTGAATGCAAGGATGTGCATGAGTTTTTTGGATTTTCATTCTTTGAAGTAAATCATACATTTTCATATTTGATCCGATGTGATATAATTATTTGATACATAATATCATGACCTAGTGTGAATGGGAATTTAGCCGTGTGTGAAGTTTGTAAGTCAGTGGATCAGCGACCAATTCTTGGTTTGAGTAGAGCTTGTATTAATTCTAAGATTCACATTCCTATACAGGTTTGCAATTTCTATTAGGGATATAATTTTTTTATAATGAATCATGCATTATATTATAACCATATAAAGTAGCAAGGCTAATATAAAAGTGTTTGTGTTTAAGTTTGATGTATTTCTAAGATTTGAGATGTTGATTTCTCTATGATTTATCCATAATACAAGCTATTATAAATGTGGTTGAATATGATGTGTCACAAAATTAAAGCATTGTCAATGACAATAGAATGACAAAGCTTGTAGCTAGTTACACTTATGTTTAAGTTGCAATTGTTATATGATTTATCATTGTTGTGATTGAAGCATGTCAAATAAGTTTCATGGTCTTTCTATCGATAGTGTTGTCATATATCAGGTGTTGATTGTTAGGCCTTTCTCCTAAATAGGAGGGTCCACTACCACATAGACATAGTTTAATTTCGATAATGGAAAAATTAGAGCATACTCAGGCTAGGGTGATAATTTTGGTCCTAGGGTGGAATACCATATCATTGTTGAGGTAATTGATAAAACGCCTTTCCCACACTTCAACCCACCTTTGATTTACCCTCTCAACCTAGTTGTAGTGTAGTTGAATCTTGACGATAATGAGGAGACAGATCCCACTTTACCTTTTGCATCATAATTCTCTACTTCTATTTCATATTTACCACCACTTAGTGTAGAGAGATATATACCTCCTTCTACTCCTCTCACATCTTCTCAGGGCATTACACTAGCTATGTCTATAAGCCAGTCATGCTTTCCACCTATGTCTGTGTCTATTCCCTCCCTTAGCATTGTGTTTAGAGTGTGGTAAAACCTAGTTCAATTTGCAAGAGATGGGGATTTACTCCTAGCTCGTCTCAATGTATGGTACCTACATTTAGCATCGGTAATCTAACTTCTAGACACATTTTGAGGGGATTGTCAATTGCTTCTAGTTAGTCTAGGAGAAAATTTATCTTTGGTAGTATTTCTCAACCTTGCTATAGTTCTATGTTTGGAGGGACACCATATTCTAGATATTCCTTTTCCTTTGGGGGCTAGTATACCTAGAGGTGTTGTTCCATGAGTACCACTATGTGTATGAGCACTCATGCTTACGTTGGTGCCTCTGCACATGGAGGCACTTTATATGGTGTTAGGTACAATCCTACTGGTAGTAAATCCTATCAGATCCCTTGTCTCTCATTGTTATATCATCATTCAATGCCACTGTAGATATGATTCTCTTATATGGCCTTGGATAGTCCCTTTACCCTTGCATAGTTGATTTTATTTTTAAAAAATGTAGGTTTTAACCCTATAAAAAATTTCCTACAAATGAATTCTTAAAACTAAAAAATATACAATGGAAAAAAAAAAAAACAAATATACACAGGTTTTCCCATAGATCCCAAAATTGGGACTACATAATTGATTTTTCATTATTTTCCTTTCAATGCTACAATACATATATACATGTTGAAGCATTCATAAACCCTAATCTAATGACCCTGTTTTAGAACATTATTATAGTTCCATTGACCAGATCTACAAAATACCATGGGAAGGAAACCAACATGCCCAAAACTATGCACAAAACCACCTAAAAATGTTTTTATTCTATGGGCGAGTCATGGAAAGATTATAACACAAACCTAAATTCTCCCACTTATTCTCTTATTTCCACACAAGGGGCATAGGAGTTTATAGTCATTGATCTAAGGCCACAATGCCCATTATTTGTCTACACCAATAAAACCTCTCAGTTCTCACAGACTTCATCAATGCATCTCCAACATTCTTCAGTGTGTCCACGTTTATGAGCAACACCTTTTCTTATTCAACTATATCCCTCACAAAGTGATACTATAAATCAATGTGCTTTGTATTTGAATGATAAGTAGGTTTATTTGCCAATAAAAGTTCAAAATTTTTTGTGAGAGTATAAACTTCTAGATCATTATACCAACCCCATACTTGAACACAATTTCTACAACCAAAATACTTCCTTGCTTGCATGAGTGGAAACCATGAATTCAACCTCTATAGTTGAAAATGCCACTATAGACTGTCTCTTGCTCATCCAACTAATATCTCCTCTAAATAGGTTAAACACATAACCACTTGTAGATCTTCTTCAATCTAGATCTCCAGCCCAATCTACATCATCGAAGCCATGAATTTCCAAAACTTTCTCCAAGCCTAGTCTTCCTTGGTAGAAAAAACCATAATCACTAGTGCCACGGAAGTACCTAAAAACCCGCTTCAATGTTTTCTAATTCTTCTTCCTTGGTTTTGGCATAAACCTACTCAGTACTCCCACTAAATGTGTAATTCCTAGTCCAGTTCAAACCATTAAATACATCATGCTATCAATCACAATCACATATGGAACATGGGACATCACCTCTTCCTCTTCTTGTGTCTTGGGAAATTCTCGATAATTTCTTTGTCATTTCCAATTAGCAACATATCATCCACATACATGACCAAATAAATAAGATAGGCACCAATTAATTTAAAATACATACATTGGTCCACTCTTTTTCTAATTAAGCCAAGTCTATCTATATATGTATCGAATTTCTAATAGCACATCCTTGGTGACTTTTTTTACCCATACAAAGACCTTTTTAACCTATGTACCAATTATTTCTTACCCTTAACTTCCAAGCATTTAGGTTTCTTCATTTAGATCTCCTCTTCCAGATCCCCATGAAGAAATGTTGTCTTCGCATCAATCTATTCTACTTCAAAATCAAAATTAGAACAATAGATAAAATTAATCTAATACAAGCTAACCTGGAAATAGGAGAAAATATATCACCAAAATCAATTCCCCACACCTTAGAATAATCCTTTTTACTAATCAATAAATTTATTTCTCCATATCATCTTATTCATTCATCTTCCTCTTAAAAAAAAACATTTTCTTCCGATGGGTTTCCTTCTATCTAACAACTCCACGAGATTCCAAGCCTCATTTTCATCCAAAGATGTCATTTCCTCAACCATGGCCTCTTTCCCATGTTTTCCATCCTTTGCATTCACTTCTTGCTTGATAGTTCTTGGATCATCATCAATAATAGATAAATAAAAACTTGAATAAAAATAAGATGAATGATACCTCTCTGGTTTCCTTCTCTCTCAAACTAATCTTCTCAAAACTAGAGTCTGTGCACTGGGGCTTCACTGAGGGATCAATACCATACCACATGGGTTCATATTGGGGGATATATATTAAGGAAAAATTGACTTAATATATTGGGGGATATGTAGGGGGTAAAGGGTTTTTATATTGGCAATTATAAAAAATGGGAGATGAAAGTTAATGAAAAAATATAATGGGGTATAAAAAAAGTTAATGGAAAAATGGATACCTACAATATCTAGTGAAAGTAGGGGTTTTTTAAATTGGGGAGGTGTATTTGGTTCATATTGCTAGGGGGTTAAATAATTTTTTTTTTAGAGGTATTTTCCAATATCCAGTCAATCTAGGGGTATTGTTTAGTATGCCATGAACGCAGGTGATATGTCAGAGGCTCGTTGAGTGAAACCCCCGTGAGTCTGTGGCTCTTCCTCTTTTCATTCTTGTTTTTCTCTGGAGTCTAATTATTCCTCCTTCAATTCAAACTCTATCTTTTTAGGTTCCTTTGGTATGACTTCATGTTTAAAAACATCCTTCACCTTTCTAAACACCACATCTAAGTTGTACACAACCTTCCTTATTTTTGGGTTCCAAAGCTTATAACATTTTAAACCATCCTTATACCCAATAAAGATGCACCTTTCAGATTTATTATCTAGCTTGGTTGTTTTCTCCTTCAAAACATGTACATATGCATCACAACCAAATATCCTAAGATGTGAGAGAGATTGTACCTTACTAGTCCATACCTCAAGTGGAGTCTTATCCTCCAATGTGTTGAATATGATCTATTAAATAGGTAACGTGCAATATCCACCACCTCTACCTAGAATTCTTATCCCAACCTAACACCACTGCACATGCTTATAGACTTTTCCATCAAAGTGCTATTCATTCTTTCTGCAACTCCATTTTACTAATGTGTGGATGGAGTAGTATTTTTTCATGCTATACCACACTTCTTAAAAAACTCTTCAAGTTCCTTCTCGTATGAACTCCCCACCATTATCAGTCCTCAACACCTTCGTCTTCTTTTCTGCCTGATTTTCCACTAGGGCCTTAAATTCTTTAAAACTGTCAAAGAATTTAGATTTCCTCCTAAGGAAATATAAACATGTATTCCTCGACAAGTCATCTATAAATGAGACATAGTACTCAAACTTTCCCAGTGACGAAACCAACACAGATCCAAATACATCATTGTGAACAAGCTCTATTATTGCTTTCACCCTCTTGGAACCACAAGGTAAACTTACTTGTTTTTGCTTTCCATATACACAATGTTAAAAAAATTGAAACTGAGAGCGAAATTAGATATACCTTATACCATACCATTAACATGTAATATTCGAAGGTCCTTCTCTCTAATATGTCCAAGTATTTTATGCCATAACATGGTCTTTTCTCCAAAGACCACTCGATTTTCAGCTCCACTTTCAAGAACCATAGAAGAGTTGCACACATCAATAAAAGTGCTACCTAGAAGCTTTTATAAAGTTCCAATTTGAACTCCCTGCATGAATACCAGTGCTCCACAAATGATCTTGCATATATATTTCTTAAATATTATTTTTACACCTCCATCATCCTTCTTGCTTATAGAAATCATATTTATGGCCAATGCAAGAACCTGCATAATACTAAGAAGTGTTCTAATACTTCCACCTTGCAACTTCAACTTGAATTTTCTGTGTCTGATGATTATGACCTTCTTCTCATCCCATACGAAGGCATCACCTTCATCATATTTCTTGTACTCATAGAACCACTCCCTATGGAGAGTAAAGTGAAAGGATGCACTTGAGTCAATTAACCCTGCCTCATGATCTACATGTGTAGTTGAAGAGGAAGCCAAGTCCACATCCCCTCATTCATCTGAGGTGGTTTCAACCTCTACATAAGGAAAATCATCCAGGGAAAATTTTAAGAAACCCATGAAATTTATATGTATAATAAATGGGTGAATTCCCGTGGTATATAGAAAACTATATAGGTTATTCTTTCATTGATATAATATATATATATATATATATATATATATATATATGGTAATCTTCCATTGAATTATTAAATTTTGTTAAGCCTTGGTGAACTTTTCACTAGGTTATATGGTATTGTAAATTCATGGCTAATATCCTAGAAAAATAGAAAAAAATGTAAAATATTGGTGATTCATTGATAAAGTATAAATATATATAATAATAAGACAAATATTTAGTTAAATTATAATGTACTAATTTTCCATGTTTTGGAAAAGAAAAAGCATGAGTAACATTGCTCTAACTTCTTATTATACACTATTGCAAATGTCATTGCATGTTTTTATTATTTTTTACTACAAAATTCTTATCACATCCCAACGAGAAACTAGTTGGAAACGCACCCCCAAAGGCGTGTGAAGTTGATGCATGAGCATGAAGCTTGAAGACAAAAGACTTCGAATTTTATTCCAAAAATACCAGAAAAGTTTACAAGCAAAGGACTGGGATCCTTTAGTTGTCACTTTACAAAGCCTTCTAGATAGGATTTGAGCTAGAATTCAGGGATTTGAATTATCTTGTAATTAATTCAAGTATTTAGGCTTAGTTGAGATTCGTGTGGAGAATATCATGCATATTAGATTTTTATCTAGGATTAGGCATATTCAATCCATTGATTTAGGATCTAATTGTTGTATGTACATGTATCTATGTAAGTTTTGAATTAGTAGAATAGGATTTTGGCTGAAGAGGATTGGAATGTAAAATTTGGAATCTCTCTATATCTCTGTGAATACTGTGCATTAATGATCAAACCCTAGAGGGTTTAATTTCCTTCGAAATATTTATGTGTTTTGTTGATTTCCATTTTGGCCCCTTTATAATTATATTTTATATAATATTGTGTTGTCGCATCTAAATCTTCACTCATTGTGCATTGAAATAACCTAGATGTATTCAAAATCACAAAATATAATTTAGAGAGAGACTAAACTTGGTGGAAGTGATAGTCCTTGGCAAAATGAGTAAACCCTGAAAATTGTTGAGAAGCTCAAGAGGAGATATAAATATTATGATCAACAGATCCGATAGATCTAATGGTCATTACATGCCAACAAGCATAGACATTAATCACAATTGAACAACGGTCTTCGTAAGTGTAAGTAGTATCTCACACGGTCTCAAAGTGGTAAATCGTATTTTGCAAATTCATGTGATTAACCGAAGGGGTTGACAAGTAGCTAGGAAAAACCACTTTTGTCGTGTGCTCTCAACTTGTTATGCATAGTGCAAGATTTCATGCGAGATTACATGATAGCCATTGGATCAAGTGGGATTGATCGATGGTGGATATCGGGCAAGCTAGTTGGTGAGTAGGTGATGTGATAGTTGTTCTATTAGACGGGTCAGATCTGATGGTGATCACGCCAGAAGATGCACATGGATTAATTTAATTTTCAGATGTAATAAGGTTATGAACTAGGGTTTTAATTCCTTTTGGTTCTGTGGAAAAATTGAAGGTTTGCCATATATCGAGTAAATTAAGTAATTCTACTATTTTAGCAGAATAACTAAAATTGGAGGATGATGACTGATACTCCAAAGGAAACCCGAGAAGAAGTTCCACACGAACTTGAAGGAACAGTTTCCCGTTTTGAATGATTATCCTTAACACCTATAACCAACCCACCATTAGTGGTATCAGAGTAGCCTATTGACACTGAGCAGGATCTCAAAGACCAAAAAAGAAATCCAACATAGCTTTCAGAGTTGGAGGAAGATGTGGTGGTGGTCAAATAAGAGGAATACCAATTGAAAATGCTAAAATGTTGGAAGTTATGCAATAGATGAAAGCTATATTAGAAGAAGTGTAAATGGGAAATCAAATAGATGCAGGTGTTGGAGATGTCAGTGAGCCTGAAGTTGAAGCTACAAAAGAAGAGGAACATGCAGAAGTTACTCCTGAAATGAGATTCTTTAAATCAGTGTTGGGATCCACATCTAAATTGAGACTTGAGGTTTCAGTTTATATAGGAGGTTCAAACCATGAGGAGTTGGTAGACTTGATTAATGACATGGATAAATTCTTTCATTATGAAGAAATGGAAGAAGGAAAGAGAGTGAAATCTGCTATCACAAAATTGAAGGGACATGCAGAACTTTGGTTGGATGGAGTGTAGGCAGAAAGAAAGACACTTGGTAAGAAACCAATTAAAAATTGGAATAGGATGGTGGCAAAGTTGAGAGGTATGTTTTTTCCATTTGATTATCAACTTTCATTATTTAGACAGATGCAAAATG
>CM062814.1:579810367-579868023 GCA_031772625.1 Pinus tabuliformis | reverse complement strand
AAATGTTCAAAAGGAAGAGACTAGTAGACTGATTGGGATGTTAACTCATAAGGTGAGTGAAAAATAAGCTTTTTGTGGGAAACTACAAAATGATGTAGTCTCATTGAGACATGATTAGAAAATTAAAATAAAGAATTGTCTCAACATCAGAAGCTGAAGGGAGTACAAGGTTACAAACAACAAAAAAAAAGAGGTTGTTGGGCAACAACAACAACAACAACAAAGAAAGAAGCAACACCAAAAGAAGAAAAGGCAACAACATAAGGCTAAGAAGCAGTAGTTGGTAGTGCAATAGAAGAGGTCAAGGCAATTGCATGAAAGGGTGCAAGAAAGTAATGGAAACTATCATGGAAGGCACACGAAGAGCCAGGAGGGGTATTTTACTACTCAAGGACAAACACTTCAAATAATAGGTAACCTCTGTCATCAAAAGACCTTTTATAGTTTTTGTTTTTCTTGCAAACAATTTGGACATAAAGCCATATAGTTTAGATGGCATGCAAGGAAACAAGATGTGTTTGGTAGAAGCAACCCAATAATGCACAAAAAGGCTGGGAGAAGGCGTGTTGGCCATGATAGAATTTTTTTAAAAATCATTGTCGAAAGGAGTAACTCCTTTGCCCAATTCTTAGGTAAAATTAAATGCTACGATTGTGGCAAATTTGGGCATAAGAGAGCTTGCTAAAAAAATGAGAAGTAGTGGAATGCTTCTCAGCATAACCATGTGAATGTAGTAGCTTGGGGTTTGAATACAAGCAAAAACAACAAAGTTGAGAAATATATACTTGTCCTCAATACTCTATGTCAAAAGAGAAATATGAAAAAAGGAGTAAGAAATCAAAAGAGTGACCCTCCTACTCTTGTGATAGACCCCTCTCTAAGTGTGAAAGGTTCCAAGTGGATTTTGGTTAGGAAAGAGGAGTTGAAAGAAAAATTTCTTGTACCCAAGTGTAGTAGAGAAGTATCCCAAATAGGGCAAAAGAAGAAGCTAGAGATAAATTCTTCTATCAAATTTGACCTTTGAAGGTCTGGAGGAAGGAGGATGATATGCTCAGGTGTAGTAGATCATTTACTTCTCTTCAGTGAAGGAAGAAAATGGCCTCAACGGAGGCCGAATAAGTTGGATGCAGGAGGCTGAAAGGAATAAAAAAAGGTGCATCTGATTGTGAAGGTATGGCTATGTTTTCGTGTTGATTACTAGAGTAAATTGGTTTATTTTGAATGTATCAACATTTAAAAAGGAGGAGTCCATCCAGTATGAAGAGTACACAACAATAACTTATGTTGTGGGAAGAAAATGGGCTAAAATGGAATTGTGGAATGATAGGGAGCTCATAGTCAAGTCAGGTCCATAGGATCAGTCCCAACGCAGAGGTGAGAAAGCTATTATAGTAGACCAAAGAGCATTGGCTCAGGGGGAGTTGCTTTGATAAGCAATAGCATGCAACAATGGCTATCCTCAAAAAGGAAGATTTTTGAGAAAATAAAAGGTTTGCATCTTTGGTGAAATACTCTTATTTCATTTTAGTTGTAAGTTTTAGTATGCATAGTAGTCTTGTGTTCAGGAAACATAATTGGCATAAGCTTTTCATGTCCCTTAACCCTTAATTGGTATCGCTATGTCAATTGGTTGGGTTGAGCTCATGTTGAGTAACCTTCTTTGCGAGTGGACATTTATTTTGAGAAAAGAAATATTAGATTTTTCCTCATACATTTTTCCATTTGTATCATTTCCTTTCATGTAGTTGGTATAAGAAGCAGTCCTTATGGTATGAGAATGATCTCAAAAGGAGAATAGGAGATGCTCAATAATGAGATGAAATGCATCAACATTAATTGGTATTTGTAGCAGCAACAATACCATGAGTAGTTTAATGAGTATAATTTTTGTTATTCAAAAGTTGCATTAGTGGAGAGAGTGCTCAGATAAAAACCATAAGTAGTCTAAAACTGGAAGCATTCAAATAAGAGGCAATATATGTTTAGGGGGGGCATATATGACTAGTTTATAGAGCAGTAGCAGTGACAACCCTGGTAGAGATGTCTGCGAAGCATAATACACATCCCAATAGCTAGGCTCTGGTCTACACAGTTGGTGATTGCATGGGGAGAGAAAGGAAACTTGTAGCCCCTTTCCATTGATGTCAAAGGTAGAGAGAAGTTGTGGAGAAATTGTGATGTCATGTGCAAAAGAATGTAGGCCATGGGTGTCTCATTGAATGAGATGTATGGAAGTAGCGTGAAGATTCACCATCACATGAAGAGAAGGATGGAATGTTTCCATTAATGCCAAAGGGGAAGATTGTTGGAAAATTGGCATTGTTTGAATCGCCAGTGGCCAAGTGAAGTCATTTGCAAGTGTGTTGGCATTAATGTCAACACTCATGATCAGGAAATGTGTTAGGCATTTGGCATTTCCTAACTATCGAAAGGAGTGTTGGCATTGATTTCAACTAGACTAGCTGGGATGCTTGTTGTAGTAGATGTTGGCAGTGATGGCCCAGGAGGAATCTCATGGTAGTTGGAGGCTTCATGAAGAAAATCATTACAGTAGCATTCATATTGGAGAAGTCATCAAACGATTATTAAAGTGATGGAATATATGGATGTCCATGATAGTTGCAAGCTTCAAGTAAAGGATCACCATGGTGGGTGTGATTTCAGTTGTCGAGAGAGTCAAGGAGCAGAAAAATGGTAGAGATATTGGAGCCATATTTGAGGTAGAATATGGGCTCAAATACTACATCAGACCCCCTCCATTGGAAGTTTCTCTAAAAGAGATTTCCAACAATATACGGAAGTCCAAAAATAGACTGATGGTTCAAAATGTATGGCTTGATGGAGCTCAGGGTTTTGAAGCCTTAGGCAAGGAAGAATATCGCATATTGAAGATTCACAATCCCAAAATATTGACAATCATATATCAGGGTCCGAACGATATCGGTGATCACACAACAATGGCACTATGCATATCGATGATTGTGATTGGAGTTCAACACATTAGTGTATCAACACATCCGTGGTCAAAGGTCATTAATTAGGGCATCGACACATTGTTGTATCAGTGAATTGCGATTAGAGGTCAACAATCCATAATATCAGTTATCAAGTAATCAACAAATTGGTGTATTGGTGATCACAACAATGATGATCAAATCATATTGACATTCACATTATCGGTAATCACATTATTGATGCATTGATAGTCGGAAGGCCACGATATAGAATATCGGAGATTAACGATCCCAACATCAGGTGGTGTTATAACCCCAAGGATTGACACATTGTGATGTCAGAGATCAACAATTGTATGAGATCAAAAAATTGATGTATAGGCCTATCAGAAACCACACATCAAAACTTCTGAGTGGTGAACCTTTTAAATGATGCGGTCTTGCTAAAATTTCAATTGCGTTAAAAGTTGTTGGGGATCCCAAAAGATATTTGAAAAATGATTTTAGTGTAAAACGAAAGGTCAGTGGGCCCATTTATTTCTCCTCTAGAAGGACATGTGGTGGCATACAATTGGCTTCGATAAGGACACATGGTAGTGTCTGGTCGGCTCCGATGAGGACACATGGCAGCATCTAGTTGGCTCTGATAAGGTATAGTGGCAGCTAACATCAACATGACGTGGCAGTACAGCAGGACACGTGGTAGCCATATTCGACCATATTGGGTGGCCTAATGGGTGTTATATAAGTGACACGTGTCACTGTCAAGCAGTAAAAAGGGTCCTTTTCACCTCTATTTACCTCACATTAACTTGTCAATCCAGGAACGAGTTTTTGTCTCAAAGAGTGTACTTACTTTGAGGCAGTCATTTGTCAGAGTAATGCTAGTAGTATAGTGCTCTAAATACAAGAGTAAATGGATGCTTCAAATAAGATCTACTTACATAAAAGAACCTTAAGACTCAAACCATGCACTCAGAAAACTATAGCAATTTATCAGTCAAGGGTACAATAATGATAACTCATCCCTTTGTAAACTAATGTAATTAAAGATAATCAAGGGAAAGATCATCAACCTGGTAACTAGACAACAAATGTCAACGTTCACTACAGTCTTAGATCATTCCACACACCAAAGCAATGATAATACAAATAACAGGAAACAGAACATCAACTAGGAAATGGAACAACAACTAGTTCTTATAAATAAGATTGAACAACAAACCTCAATCTAAGGAAATAAATGTAGCAATCGTATCCTACAGAAATCAGATAGCAATCTCTAATCTAAGGATAAATCGGACAACAAACAGAAATAGAACGTCAACTACTCTGCAATGAAATGTAGAACAACAAATAGAGTTAAATGTACAATGTACAATGAACCAAAATAAATAATTAAGAGAAACAATAATTTGACTTTGATACAAAAGGTATCAATCTCAGTTATAAAGAATAATGATTGTAATTCGTAATGGAACAACAATGTCAATTGAACAACAATCACGATTAAGTGTAAACCATAGATGAATATAGTAGTACCAACTTATGAATGTTACAACACGGTTACTATGTAATTGACAACAATGGCATTTTGTAAGGAACAACAATGTTATATCAATGATTAAAGGAATAGCAATGCGTTACAAAGTCAGAATGAATAATACAACTTTCCCATCACATAGAACAACATTACTCAATTTACCATAAATCAAATATAACAAAACGATGATGTAAAATAACAAAACACATCAGATTACCAAAAAAAGCTGATAATGAAAACCACACACGAATTAGAGATAATGGTACAGGAGCAAGTGTTCCACCAGGGCCAGGCCCTTAGCCTCCAGGGACACACCTCTTGAGATTACTCCAGAATCAAAGATGAAACGACAACCAAATTTATATTAAAACATCAAAGCAAAGTTACAGCGGATCACTTCTCAACGAGAGTCGATGATCAATGTTTCAAATAAGAAGGAGAATTACATAAAACAACAAGATGTCATCCCCCCAGGCTAGCAGTGTTGCCCCTTCTTATAACAGCTGAGCGGAGATACTAATGATGCAAAAATAGTTAAGATAGCGATCCCTCATGATCAAAGGATCCTGAGGGATTCGCCCGACTGTTAATTTCTAATTATATATTTGTTCTATTGCGCCGATTCGATATCTCCTTTTCCCTTTCCTAGTTGATATGCTCCAATTTGGATCGTCTTGTTTGCAAGTGATTTCCTGCTAGAGGGATAGCAGTTAAATTTTCCCTGTCTTTTCCTTTGGGACGACAATCTTTCATTTTTTCCTCTTCCTACATAAGAAAATGGCAATTATTAGTAGTTTTGTGTTGCATATAAATCCCTTAGATTTTGTCATCATTTCTTATTATCTGCCTAGTTCATGAAGAAAAGAGGTTATGAGTTTTAAAGCAAAGATGACACAATAAACGATAAAAACATACCTTGTTTAGTACTCCACAGTCACCAATCAGGAGTCACCACATGGGAGCGATGTGGTTGGTGCTTCATCGTAGAGATGTTAAGAAAAGGAGAATAGCCCTTTATATGAGTCTAATTTTTTTAGCACCATAATGCTAAGAGAGTGGTCATGACCCTTGGTCCTATGTTGAGAAGTGCATGGTAAAGGCTAAGTAGAAGGCGCTTGAAAATTGGGGATTAGAACTTCAAAGTAGTTCGAAATTAGAAAAGCCCGATAAGGGGGCTCCGACGTGGTTGGTGCTTGGTCTAGAAGAAACTTAGAAAACCAAGTGCATAGAACATAACACAAGCAGAAAGGCCCTTGAAAAAATTCTAAAGGACTTAGTGCCTTAAGGCTAAGCCTCTAGTCATTGCACCTAGTCCTATGGTGGAGATTCGATTAGGGCCAAGCAGAAGGAGCTTGACATATTAGAGTTCAGCAATTGGCAGTTTGTAGCATAGCACCATTGTGAAGCTGTGATGTAAGAGCTCTGATATAATGGTACAGGGAGTATTGAAGGTGATATGGGTCAGAAACCACGAAGTTGAATGCAGAAACAAAGTATTTGGTCTAAGTACTAATGGCGACTATTAGAGATCATTGGGTCAAGACAACAAGGACCATGATCTTGAGGAAAGAGTGTTGGGTCTACCTTGAGGTGAGAGAAGCCATCTATCTTCTTTGATGCATGTGTTCAATGAGTTAAATGAATGTATTGGACTCATTAAGTAGTGTGCAGATCATCTGAGAATTAATTTCTCAGTATGGAGGTCCATGCAATTAGGCGATGGAGGGTTTCAAGCTCGATCATTATTTCTGCACTTTGACAAGAAACAGACAGAGACAGGAGACACAAAAAAAGCAATGAAGGCCATTCATGAGTATAGTGGAGAAGCCATGCGGAAGGACTATCAAGCTATGTGAAACCATGAATGAGCATGGAGAGCCTCAATGGTAGGAGTGTTCTACAAAGAGAGGAATGCGCCTGGTTGGAGTGTGTAGGTGGACTGAGAATTCATTCTCACCATGGAGAACTGTGAGGTGCCCATTCTCAAGGTTAGTGTAGTGGAAAAGACCAAGTCACACACAACACCAGAATTAAGGGTCATGTCAAGGTACATTTGTGTTGTGTGAATACAGGACAAAGTGATAACATCAATTGGGGGGCAGTAGAGGAAAAAAACCCAGGAGCTCAGATGAGTAAGTGGGGGGGAAGAAGCATAGTTTTCAAAGAGCCAAGGGGAAAGAGCTCTATGAGTGTGCACTGTTGTGTGAGGCTAAGTGAGCATGTTTTGCAGATAAAAGTCAAGAGTGCTTAGGCAGAGGCATAAGGCCCCAAAAGTTGTGCTACTATGTAAAAGGCCAAAGTTGCTAGTGCGCTCTTTGTTAAAGGCGGAAGTTTCCTACGCTATGTGAGCAAGGCCGAGAGTTGAGCTTGTGAGTTGTGTGTAAGGATGTAGTTCCTGTGCGCCGTGAGACAGGGAAAAGGTGCATGCACTATGTAAAAAGATGCCAAGCATTGAGCCCTCATTATGTGAAGCAAGGCCAAGAGAATACTATGCACTAAGGAGTGAAGAAGGCCGAGAGCTGCTGTTTGCTGATGAAGAGCAGAGGAGAGAGTTGTGTGTGTGGACATGAGTGACTGTTGTTGAAGCATATCAGAGTTTTGAAAAATGCTTCAAAGTGCATTAGAGTGAGCATAAATCGAAGATGTTATCACAAAAAGTGGATGCCAAATTACAAAGAACATTCATTTCTTATTTGAATGTGGATTGGTGCCTACATGGAGGAAGTTCGTGCCTCCATTCACTAGTGGGTGCTTGAAAAGGCTTAGGGGTTGGTGCCTTCTGCAAATTGGTGCTTGCATAAATCCAAGGAGATGTAATTTGGTTCTTTCAAAAAATTCATGAGGTCGGTGACTCACATGGTGCTTCTGGTAAGTTGGAATGGTGTTTACAAACAGAGGGAGTTGGTGCTTCCTGCTTGTCAGTGCTAGCCAACAATCAAAGGGATATTGTGCTTCCTGTGAGTTGGTGCTCACCAAATAGATTAATGTAGTAGAGTAGGTGCTCTTACTTTAAATGAATAAAAACAGAAATATTTGTGGTTATTTCCTAGAAGGGTTTCCACATGAAAATCCTTGTGTATAATGTGTATGATTCTCATGGTTTTTATTCCTATATGTTGAGTTAGTATTGTTTCCATATTACTATTATTGTTGTTTAATAAATGGTATCAAAACCTAGTTTCAACACTGGGCCTGCAAGGAGCCATCACAGTAATATAAAATATTTGTGAAAATATCAATATGGAATACAAATAGTAAGTTTTGACGTTTTATAAGGTACATAATGTGAATCATATGCTAAAAAATGATAGAGAATTCCCCTCCAGCAATAATAGTCAGTGAGGAACTATATATAGAATTAGGCAATGGAAGTACCACACAACCACCTTAGATTATGGATGTCATAAAAAACCTACAACAAGAGTTAAACTACCTAAGAAATAGTAATGAACACATCTTAAAAAAAGTGAGGAACATGAGAAAATGATAAGTGAGTTAACCAAAAATTCTAGCCATAGAAACATAGAACTAGAAGGATTGAAGAGGAAAAAATTGGAAGAAATGCTAGAAAAGTCTGAAAGTGGGGGGAAATCAGATAGGACATATACGAAATCATAGAAGGAGAAGAAGAAAATGGAATTAAAAGGTGAGTTTGGAAAATCAAACCGCTTACTTGTGATGGGGAAGAAGAGGAAGATTTGGGAGCTTGACTTCATAATATAATAAAATACTTTTAGGTATATGAATATGAAAGTAATTTGAAGTCCGATTGTATATTTACCAGTTGCAGGGTAAGGCTAGTCTTTGGTGGGAAGAGGCCAAAAGTATACATTTTTTGCAAGAAAAGGTATGTACTTGGGAGGAATTTCAAAAACATTTCAAGTCTTGGTTCTTAAGTGAACGATACTATGATGATCATGGAAAGGAATTCCATGAATTAAGGCTGGGAAAGTTTACCAATTATGAGCTTGTAGTGAAATTTACTATTTAAAACCCTTCTCCCACTTATTGTTTTCTTTCCACAGGGGTCCACAAGAGAGCTTAGTCATTTATCCAGCCTTGCAATGCCCATTGTTTCTCTACACCAACATAACTTCTCAGAGCTCATAGATTTTGTCAATGCATTTGTAGTATTATTCAAAGTGTCCACCTTTACTAGCAACACCTTTTTGTCTTCTATCATATCCCTCACAAAGTGATACTGAACATCAATGTGCTTTGTCTTTGAATGATATGGAGGGTTATTTGCCAAGAAAATTGCACTTTGGTTGTCACAGTCTATCCTTATAGATCCCTATACTAACCCCATACTTGAACACAATCTCTGCAACTAAACTAATTCCTTGCTTGCATGAGTGGCTTCCATGTATTCTGCCTCTATAATTGATAGTGCCACTATAGATTGTTTCTTACTCATCCAACTGACTGCATCTCCAAATAGGTTAAACACATACCCAATTGTATATCTTCTTTGATCCAGATCTCGAGCCCAGTCTACATCAACAAAGCCACGAATATCCAACACTTTATCCAATCTTGGTCTTCCTTGGTAGCACAAACCATAATCACTAATGCCACACAAATACCTGAAAACTCACTTCACTACTGTCCAATGCTCCTTTCTTGGTTTTGACATAAACCTGCTCAATACTCCCACTACATGTGTAATGTTTGGTATAGTACAGACCATTGCATACATTAGCCTACCGACTGCACTTGCATATGGAACACGGGACATGTCCTCTTCCTTTTATTGTGTCCTGGGACACTATTCAGCAGATAAATTTACACCTACAGGAATAGGAACCTTCACCGGTTTACTATCCTGCATATTAAATCTCTGCAATATTGTCTCGAAATACTTCCTCTGGTTTAACCAGAGCTTCCTCTTTGCCTGATCTATTTTAATTTCCATGCCCAAAATATAATATGCAACAACAAGATCTTTCATGTCGAATTTGGAGGAAAATTGGGTCTTGAAACCTTGGATAATTTCTTTGTCATTTTCAACCAGTAACATATCATCCACATATAAGATCAAATAAATAAGAGGGTCACCAATTAATTTAAATACACACAGTGATATGCTTTGCTTCTGGTGAAGCCAAGTCCCCGTATAAATGTATCAAATTTCTGATACCGCATCCTTGGTGATTGTTTTAACCCGTACAAAGACTTCTTTAACTTGCATACCAGTTCTTTCTTATCCTTCACCACAAAGCCTTTAGGTTTCTTCATGTAGATTTCTTCCTACAAATCCCCGTGAAAAATTTTTGTCTTCAAATCCATCTGTTATACCTCAAAATCAAAAGCAGCAGCAACAAATAAAAGTAATCTAATAGAAGCTACCTTGGCAACAGGAGAACAAATATCACCAAAATCAATTCCTGGCATCCGGGAATAACCTTTTGCTACCAACCAAGCTTTGTATTTGTCCACCTTTCCTTCTACATTTTCCTTCTTCTTGAACACCCATTTTCCCCAATGGGTTTCCTTCCAGCCGGAAACTCCACCAGATCCCAAGCCTCATTTTTGTGCAAAGATGCCATTTCATAAACCTTGGCCTCTTTCCAGAGTTTTCCATCCTCTAAATCTATTGCTTCCTTCATAGTTCTAGGATCATCATCAGTAATAGATAAAGCAAAATTGAATAGAAGGAGATGGACTATACCTTTTTGAATGCCTTCTTTCTCAAACTAATCTTCTCACACTCAGAGTTTGTGGCTCTTCATCTTCCACTTCCTCCTCTGCTGCAGAGTCTGATTCTTCCTCCTTTAGCTCAAACTCTATCTTCTCAAGTTCCTTTGGTTTGACTTCATGTTTAATAACATCTTTCACCTCTCTGAACACCACATCTCGGCTATACACAACCTTCCTTGTTACTGGGTTCCAAATCTTATAACCCTTTAAACCATCCTTATAGCTAATAAAGATGCACTTTTCAGATTGACTATCCAACTTGGTTCGTTTCTACTTTGGAACATGCACATATGCATCTCATCCAAATATCGTCAGATGTGAAAGAGAAGGTTTCTTACCAGTCCATACCTCTTGTGGAGTCTTATCCTCCAATGATGATAAAGGTGATCTATTGACCAGGTAAAATGCTATCTCCACTGCCTCTGCCCAGAATTCCTATCCTAACTTAGCACCACTGAGCATGCTTCTTGCCCTTTCTATCAACGTCTTCTTCATTCTTTGAGCAACTCCATTTTGCTGAGGTGTATATGGAGTAGTCTTCTGCCATGCTATACCATGCTTCTTACACAATTCTTCAAATTCATTACTACAAAAATCTCCACTGTTATCTGTCATCAACACCTTTATCTTCTTCTCTATTTTGTTTTCCACCAGAGCCTTAAATTCTTTAAACCTGCCAAAGATTTCAGATTTCTTCTCAAGGGAATATATCCATGTATTCCTTGAGAAGTCACCTATAAATGATACATAGTACATAGACTTACCCAATGATGGAACCTTCACAGGTACAAACACATCATTGTGCAAAAGTTCTAATATCTTTTTTGCCCTCTTACCAGTAGAGGGGAAACTCACCCAACTCTGCTTCCCATATACACGATTTTCATAGAAATAAAAATCCAAAGAGTTATTACTAATACCCTCTACCATACCTTTACCATGAAGTACTCGAAGGCCCTTCTCTCCAGTATGTCCAAGCAGTTGATGCCACAACATGGTCTTCTCTCCAGAGACCACTAGATTTTTTGCTCCACTTTTAGGAACCACAAAATTGTTGCACCCATCAACGACAATGCTACCTTGTAGCTTGTACAGAGTTCTAATTCGAACTCCGCACATCAATACCAGTTGCCCCAAAGCCATATTGCAGGTATCCTTCTCGTACACTATTTTTACACATGCATCATCCAGCTTGCTAATAGAAATCAGATTTTTGGCTAGTGCAGGAATATGCAAGACACCCGGAAGTGTTCTAACACTTCCACCTTGCAACTTCAACTTTACTTTTCTGTGACCAATGATTCTAACCTTCCTGTCATCCCCCAAGAAGACATCACCACCATCATATTTCTCATACTCGCAGAACCACTCTATACGGGGAGTGAAGTGAAAGGATGCACCTAAGTCAATCAACTTTGCCTCATGATCTACATGTGTACTTGAAGAAGCCAAGTACACATCCCCACCTTCATCTGAGGTGGTTTTTTCCTCTACAGAAGGAGCATCATCAGATCCCTCTCCTTTATCAAGAGCTTTAGATTTACAGTCCCTTTTGTAGTTCCCTCCCTTTCCACATTTCCAGCACACCACCCTTACAGGTTTTCCTGGAGATGTAGATCTCCCTCTAGATTTAGATCTCCCACTCGATGACTTATTTTTGTTTATGTTTTGGGACTATCCTCGTACAGACAAGGCATCACCATACTGGATCTCCATATTTTTTTCATCTCATCTCCATCATCAGCAAGGATGAGACTATTTCATCAAACTGCAAGGCAGTTGTATTGCTACCTATTGCAATAAACAGGATATCCCACGAATCTGTTAGAGAACACAACAAAATGATGCACTTATCTTCATCTAAAATTTTAATATCAACAGATGATAACTCACTTACCACAATATTAAATGTGTTCAGATGCTCTGTCACTGAGTCTCCATCTTTCATCCTAAAGTTATACAGTTGCTTCCGCAGGAACAGTTTATTTACCAGAGACTTAGATTGGTACAAAGTCCCTAACTTGTCCCACAAAGCCTTCACTGTAGCTTCCCCTGATACATTCAGTAATACTAAATTTTAGACAGACAATCGTATTTTGCTCTTTGCCTTCCGATCCAACTTCTTCCATTCTTCATCGGACACTCTCGTTGGTTTAGTACCTAGATCTACCATGGTCCATTGATCTTTATCCACCAACAGATCCTCCATATTGAGTTTCCACAACTCAAAACTCTGAGCATTAAATTTCTCAATATCTATCTTTCCACTTCTTACAATCTTCTTCCACCACCTAAATCGATCTCCCTACTGAACAGGGTCTACCACAAGCCCGAGTGAAACCCATCAGCAACAAAGGCGTCCCCTTGGAGCCAAAACAACTCTGATACCAAATGTAGTTTTTAACCCTGTAGATAAATTACCTGCATACGAATTCTAAAACACATAAAATAAACAATGTGAGATCATAACACATAAAACACATATACACATAGATTTTCCCCTGGATCCCAAAATCGGGACTACCAGCTTGATTTTTCATTATGTTCCTTTCAATGTTACAATACATATTTATACATCCCAAAGCATCCAATACCATGGACCAAAAACCATCGTGTCCAAAAACATGTGTGAAAATCATGCACAAAACCATAGGTGGGTCCGCCCAACCTAACATAGGTTCCAAAACATCACCCTTCAAACCTCGTGTGAACCCCCCCTCGCTACGCAATTAGTGCAATGAAGGTGGGGGGGCTCCGCCACCCCCTAACGCCCTGGTTAACTATGTGGGCTAGTCGTGGAAATAATATAACACAATCCAACATTCTTAATATAATAAAATACTTTCAGGTATATGAATATGAAAGTAATTTGAAGCCCAATTGTCTATTTACCAGTTGCAGGGTAAGGCTACTCTCTGGTGGGAAGGGGCCAAAAGTATACATTTGTTGCAAGAAAAGGTAGTTACTTGGGAGGAATTTCAAAAACATTTCAAGTCTCGGTTCCTGAGTGAACAATACTATGATGATCGTGCTAAGGAATTCCATGAATTAAGGCTGGGAAAGTTCACCAATTATGAGTTTGTAGTGAAATTTACAAAATTATTGTAGTATGTGCCCTACATCAGAAAAAGTCAAGGTACAACAATTTTTGAACTATTTACCATCACCTTATAAAGAAAGGATTGAGTTTGAAAATCCTAAATCAAAGGATGAGGTAGTAAGAAATAGGGAAAAGTTTAAGGATGGAATTTTATATTAATGTTTAGTAACCTTGGTGAATATTCCTAGTCCATAATATGCAAATTATAAAATGTTTGGTAATATTTTTTTTTAAATATTTAGACCTTTAATGGTTTTATATTCGTCTATATAAAATTTTGGTGATTTTAATGGTAAAATAATTTTGTACTTTAAAATTTGGGGGAATCATTTTTACAAAAAATGGAAAATTGGCAATTCCTTTTCTGGAAAAGCATGCAAAATTAGCCCACCTGCGAATATTAGCACCTAAAATTTTCCTTGGTAAGAGAAGATAGATTATACTACCAACAATTCAAAAATTGAAGTGAAGGCTTGAATCCATGGAAAAATAAGGACAAAATCAAGTCTGCAATAGGAATATAGAAACCTCTTTACCTTAAAAATTTCAAAAAAGATCATCAAAGAAAGAAATTCAGCAAGGGAAATGACAGGGTGTTACACTCGGTCAAGGCCCATGGAGTTGAACAACAAAAAGAATAGTGGGGTAAAGGAAAGAGAGATGTTGAAATGTTGGGGTTGTGGAAAACCACACTTGTTAATAGACTGTCTACACAATCCATGATTTGTTCAAAACAGTCAAACAATCCATGAAGCAACAACAATGAATGATATGGCCAAAAACATTCCTAGCATTAGTGCAACACTAGAGGATAGATAAGATGAACATTATTTTACCATGATAGAAATAGAAGGTATCATTTCAAACTAGTTTGATTATGTTTTAATTGATCTAAGGGGTAATTTAAGTTATATTAGTCCCCAAATTGAGAAAAATGTAAATTAAAGTTGGAAAATTTTAAAAATAAATGCTTGGTATAGCTAGAAACTAGTACCAAAAGGAAGGTAACCAATCAAATAAAATAGTGCCCCATTGACTTAAATGGTTATCCTACATATGCAGATTTAAAAATTCTCCCATTAGGATCCTATGATATATTAATGGGAATGGACTTGTTAGAAAAACAGAGAGTTGTTATAAACTGTTTGGAGAAAACAATGAGTTTCACAGGTATGGATAGGGAAAACTAGTTAACTAGAGGTAAACCAAAACTTAGTCTGACAAATTTCAACCTTACAGCTAAAAGGGAATTCTAGAAAAGGATGCAAGAGATACATGATGTAGGTGGAAATAATTACAGAACAAAGAGTAAAGGAAAATTTAGAGACCGTACCAGTCATCAGCGAGTTCCAAGATGTTTTTCCAAAGGAAATTTTGGGTTTACCCCCTCATAGAGACATATATTTTTCCATCGATTTGGTATCAAGTGACATGCTAGTATCTATAGACCCTTATCAAATGAGTATACTAGAATTATGGAACTGAAAATGTAGTTACATGAATTGTTAGACAAATGTTACATTAGACCTAGTGTTTCACCATGGGGGGGCCCTGTATTATTTGTAAAGAAGAAGGATGACACATTTATAATGTGCGTCGATTATGAATAATTAAATAAGTAAATTGTCAAGAATAAATATCTGTTGCCCCAAATTAATGACATGATTGATCAAGTGAGGGGAGAAACTATATTCTTGAAAATTGTTTAAGGACCAGTTATCATCAACTGGGAATAAAATATGAAGATGTTCATATGACAAATTTTAGAACCAAATATGGACATCATGAGTTCATACGGTTACGCTTTGGTCTCACTAATGCATCAACAACCTTCATGTGTCTAATGAATAACATACTTCACAAATATATTGACAGTTGTGCATTAGTATTCATACAAGACATCCTAGAGTACTATAAAGATATAGAAGAGAACAAAGAGCATCTCAGATTGGTGTTACAGAATTTAAGGGAACAACAACTTTAAGAAAAACTCAACAAAGGTGAGTTTTACAAAATCAGAATACAGTATTTATGGCACATCATTTCCAAGGAGGGACTATATTTTTGACCCAGAAAAGGTTATGGCGATTATGAATTTCCCCATAGCTAAGGATGTGTCAGAAGTTCATTCATTTATGGGGATCATGGGATATTATAGAGGGTTTATAGAGGGATTTTCAAAATTGGCTTATCCTGTTACTTCCTTACAGAAAAAGGGAATAAAGTTTGAGTGGATAGCCAAATGCGAAGAAAGTTTTGACAAGCTAAAAAAATTACTCACAACAACCCCTATATTAAAAATTGCAAACCAAAATAAGGAATTCATTGTTTATATGGATGCATGTTTGGAAGGTCTTAGGGGAGTGTTGATGTAGGAAAATGTAGTAATGGCATATGATTCTAGGAAGCTAAAACAACACAAAAAGAACTATGTTGTGTATGATCTAGATACATGCTATAAAAATATGGAGACACTATCTATTAGGTAAGAAGTTTATATTAGTGACAAACCACATTAGTATGAAATATTTCTTTAGCCAACCTAAGTTAAATGCTATACAAGTAAAGTGGCTATATTGTCTTAGTCAGTTTGAATTTGATATAAAACAGATAAAAGGGAAAGAGAACAAAATCATTGATTAACTCAGTAGAAATGCACATGCTTTGATAGGGAGGTCTATGAGAAGCAATAGTACATATTTTGGGGAATAGAATAAAAATTCACTACAACAAGATACACAATATTGGGAAATTTCACAGAAATTACAACAAAAAGAGATTCTAGGATATCCGAAAATATATAAAAATTTATTAACCTACCAAAACAGATTATACATTCCCAATGTGATCAAGCTAAAACAAATGATATTGGATGAGTACCACAACAAACCATATGCAAATTGTAGGTTTTAACCCCATACAGAAATTACCTGCATATGAATTCTAAAAAAAATAAATAAACAATGCCAAGAGAATAACACATAAAACACATATACATGGAGATTTCCCCTTGGATCCCAAAACCGGGGCTACAAGATTGATTTTTCATTATGTTTCTTTCAATGTTATAATGAATATATATACATGTCGAAGCATCCAATACCATCGACCAAAAACCATCGCGCCTAAAGCCATGTGTGAAAACCATGCACAAAACCATGGATAAAACCATGGGCTGAAAGAAAAAAATTTCCCTCGGGCACTACCCTAGACCCCATAGAGGGGGCCTAACGACCCCCCTCAAACCCTATGTATAGGGGGGATGTTGTGCATCGACGCAAGAAAGGGGGGGCTCCACCCCCCCTCTAACCCTCTGGTTTAACTACTGGGGCTAGTTGTGAAAAGAATATAACACAACCCAACACAGGTCACCGTGGATACCAAAAGATGATAAAAACATTAACAAAAAACTTATTTTGGGTAGATATAAAGAGGGATGTGGTAGAATATTTAGAAAAATGTCTAAAGTGTCAACAAGTAAAGGTAGAATATCAACACCCTACTGGATTGCTAAATCCATTGCCCATTTATGAATGGAAGTGGCATGAAATTTCAGTGTATTTTCTTACAGGATTACCAAGTACCAAGTACCAAAATGGTTCTATCATGGTGTTGTTAGACCCCTTGACTAAAGAAGCACATTTTATATCTGTGCAGTCTACTTTTGAAACTGCCCAGATTACCAATATGTTCATGAAGTAAATCTTTTGACTACATGGTGTACCAAAAATGATAGTTCCAGACAAAGACACTAAATTTACCTCCGAGGTTTGGAAAGCCTTGTTTGGGGCATGGGGACTAAAATAAAATTCAACATTGTGTATCATCCCCAAACGGATGGACAAAAAAAAATGACCAATCAGATCCTCTAGGATATGCTATAGATATATGTCATGGATAAGCCTATTGAGTGGGAGAATTGTTTCCATTTAGCATAATTCACTTATAAAAATAATTATCAAAATTCAATTGTCAAAATTATACCTTTTGAAGCTTTATATGGCAGGAAATGTCATATGCAACTCTACTCGAGTCAATCAAAATATATATTAATATTGGGACTTGATTCCTTACAGGAAATGGAACACATAGTGCGAAAGATTAGACAGAATATCAAAACAGCTTAGAACAGACAAAAATGTTATGTGGATAAGAATATAATTAATAAATAATTTTAGATTGGGGACCATGTTTACTTAAGATTAAAACTCAGAAAAAGTACCTTAAGAATTGTGACCTATGCAAAATTGGCACCACTGTTTTATGGGCCTTTTGAAATCTTGGACAGAGTTTCTCCCATGGCATACAGGTTGGCTCTACCCAACCATATTAATGTTCATAATGTTTTTCATGTGTCCTTGTTAAAGAAGTATATTCATGAAAAATCTCATGTAATTGATTGGAATTTGATAGGGGTAGAACCCGAAGTATATTTCCTACCAGAACCATTCCACATCTTGGATCAGAAAGTGATTATGCTCCAAAATCGATTTGTCACTCATGTTAAAGTGTAGTGGAGGAACTTTAAACCTGAGGAGGCAAATTGGGAGAGAGATGATACTATGAAAGAAGCCTACCCATAATTTTTCGATGAGGATACAACTGATTAATAAACACATAGGAAAATGTTATTTTATAGATGGGAAAAATATGATACCCGTATG
Organism: Pinus tabuliformis; assembly: GCA_031772625.1. NCBI lineage: Eukaryota > Viridiplantae > Streptophyta > Pinopsida > Pinales > Pinaceae > Pinus > Pinus tabuliformis. Next base: position 579,850,062 of record CM062814.1, on the reverse strand, counting down.
TTTCTATGTAAATAGTTTTTTAAATTATTTTAGTTGTGATGGCTAGAAGCCCATAGTGAACTCAATTGGAAATAAAGTATGATGATGTAATAATGAAAAAGGAAAATTCTTGGGAAAGAATCACTTGAGTTTAAGATATTATTGTCAATATATGGAAACTAATATGGATGGATAAGATCAAGACAAACTTCCCTAAAATCATTCCTAATAAGCCATAGGTTAAGCTTAATAAGGTTTAATAGGATTGGAGAGAAAATGCATTAAATCACTCAGTGTAGGAAGCAACACTGAGTAAGGGAGAAAAAATGACCACGGGAGAGAAAGGTGGGCTTTAAACAAAAAGGGAAGGTATGTTTTTCAAAACATAGAAACAATCTTAGGATATTGGGCCTCGCAGACCCTAGAAAGCGAGACTTCTCTGAAGGAAAAATATGCTAGGGAAGTAGGCCATAAAATAACTTGACTATAATCACAACAGGTTATTGGTTTGATGGCAATGGGATCTTAGCTCAAGGGGAACCAATGTTTATGGTTCATGGTTGAGTGGAAAACTGACTTTCCGAACTTTGTTTCAACAAAATTTTTAGTCAGATTATATTAATTGTAACTATGTTATATATGTTGGTAATTATTTTTAGCAAACTATTTTCTTATGAATTTAATGGCTGAAAGATGATGATTTTGGTTTTGGTTGCATACAATGGATTTAGCTAATATATGATTCTTTTTGGTTCTCATTTCGATTATTTTGATTTTAGTTTCAAGATCTATTTTTGTTGTTATTATTTAGCCATGACTAGTGTTATATTCTCACAGTAGATTGACTCTATTCAATACCTAGAAGTGATGAGAAATGGATATAACCATATTTTTAATTCTATATCTTATTAGTTTATTTGGTAATCTCCTCTATTAGAAAATAAAAATAAAAAAATAAAAAAAAAACTAGGTTAGGGAGTAGAGAACAAGGGAATGGTAAACTTCAATGTTCTAGGTTCCAATTTGGGTTGGAATGCCTTGTTTCTATGTGTAAGAATGACATGGTCACTGAGAAATGTATCAGATGAGATAGTGGTAGTGTCCCCAAGAACTATAACTAGAGCCTGTACCATGAATAATTACAAGAACATGTCATAGAAAGATATGGAAAGAGAAGAGGATTTTACCCTAACGAACCCAAAATTCCTTTTAAATACCACAAAGTTGACTAGTTCGATGGGAATGACATTGGGAGCGATCTATAAGCAGACCCTGTAGATAAAGTGAATTAATTACAATAGGTTTGGAAGATACATATCTACTCATAATATTGTTCAGATGTGGTTGGTGGAAGTATTTTCCATCACACAAAACATCATACATCACCCTATTAAAAGAATACTAGGAATAAACCACCTTATAGGAAACAATTATATTAGATATTGGTATATCTTAGATTAGAGGATGAGGCAATATTAAAAAAAATATGGTAGAACATGATCATCCAAGCTCATTAAGTACAAAACATTCTCAATATTATTTGATACCCAAATATACATTCAAACAAGGTAAACTCATAGAGGGAAGTAGCATTGCGAATTCATTTTCCAACCATAACATAAAAATATCCCATAAGAGATTTAGTATTGTTTCTAATTCTTGAGTCAATAAGGACAAAATGTTGGACCTGAAAAGAATAGTTATTACACTAAACCAAATCCCAAAAAATAGATTGCATATTCCTTATTAAAATTTGACCCCCTCCACGATATTAGTAGTAGACCCAATGTATTTTCCAGAACTCATTCTGAAGTAATGAGAAGCTACAGTTTAACCTCCTATGGTGGCTTTCATCAAAATAGTGTGAGAAAGGAAAAGTAGTTAATATAGATGCAATAATCTTAGTAAAACCCTTAAACTTTCAACGCATAGGAAATTGTTAAATTAAGAGCGTATATAACGAGTGTATCAAAACAAGAATAGATTATGAATAAATAAATTTTAACACACAGAAATTGGTAAATTAAGAGATTATAGAACCAATGTGTAAAAAAAGAGAATATATTATGAGTAAACAAATTATGGCAACCAAGCCTGTGTTGAGCACTTAGGTGAAATTGTTCCTGGAGAAACAAAAACAAAAAGCAAAACAAGAAACTTAATAACAACCCTCTGTAGTACCTATATACACTTCTTTCAATAAATTAATTTAACATCCATATTTCCACAGCTCTAAGCCTAGTCAGGCTAGAAGAACTCAACCATAAAACAAGAGAACTAAGCAATATTCCTAACAAGGAAGAGCTATTGCAACTACATGGTGTGAATTATTCCTTCGAGTCACTAGGGTGCACAAAACAACTGATTTGGGTGAAAATAGGTGCGAACAATCAAAGGAAGCCAAACTTTTTGTCAACGATGTTGTAAAAGAAGAGAAAAGAAAATTAGGTAGCGTACAGAGTATGGTGCTTCCTATGGAAGAAACCAAGTCAGGATTAGTTACAATTATTGGGTGAAATGAACAAGTTAAACAAACGCCAAAATGTGAGTTCAGATCTGTAAAAGACACGTCGAACAAAACCCTGAAGCCAAGCCACCTTCTCGTGTGAGGAATAGTGCAAATTCATATAAAATAAATAAAAATTATCACTTCATCATATCGGAATATGGTTTAAATGTAAGTAGGATAACGATGAAACAAAGTAATGAAAACTAACTAGAGTTTAGGGTCATGCTGGGTAAAATGGAAGCAGGACCCACTCGCCAGGAATGGTGTTGTGGAATTTATGTATTTAAGAAAATCCAAAAATAGAGGAAAGATGTTTAAAACAAAATATAGGAAAAATAAGGAAACAAGAAGATGGGATTTTCATGTAGTCTTGTTTGTAAATATCTTACTTGCTGAAACACAAACGCGAGGCCAACCCAGCTGCAGTGGAATGAAAGTCATGAAGGAACAATACTTAGATATTTTCCGAATCCATACAGATGATATAATGTATTCATTGAGTACCTGGAGTTAGAGTGAACCTGACCTATAAATAAGGTGAGAATAGTTGGAGTGGAAGGACCTACTTAACCAATGTCACTTAGAAGGTAAGGCGATGAGGTGAGTGACACAATGATGGGAAAAATGAACAACGTGTTAATGTTATTACCCTATCATGGTGACACTACAACAATAGGGCACGTAAACACAATAAGGGAAAATGTCCCCAAATGACACATATGTTCAATCTCGTCGCTAGGGTAACAATGATACAATGTATATCTACCTTTGGATTATCTGCAAACCAAACCCACCATTGATGAGGTAACAACATTGTAGGCCATTTGATTTTCACATGGGCCTACACTATGTGGCATGAAATCATTTGGTGTAGGGTTCAAGGCGATGCTCCAACGTGATAACAAATGAGGGTGGGTTAAATAAACAATATTATTCAACAAACAAAGGTCGAGGTGGTATAAATCAATATGGGCTAATTAAATAAACTTCTACTAAAACCTCCAACGAATTCAGGGTGTTACTGAACCAAACCTTCACAATAATCCAACTTCAGAATGATGATAGGCATATAGCTAAACATTACCACATGTTTTATCCAATCCATAAATAATTCCAAACATCAAGCTTATCTCAATCATAGGTACCAGGGTCATCGACCCAAAAACATTAAAATCGAGCCATAACACAAATGATATAAGGTAATAGCAAACAGTTATGCAACACATTTTTCTATAACATTATGATTGAAGGCGCAAAGCTACACTACAACACAGTTACGATTGAAAGAATTTTATTTCTACCCAAAATTCATATCACAACACCATACCCAAATGGGTGGTTAAAGAAATATTATCTGGGAAAGAAAAAAAAAAAAAAAAAGGTTAGTATGTAAGAAAAAATAAAAGAATTATATATATATTTATATGTATACATATACATATATATTTATGTATACATACATACATACACACACACACACACACACACACACACACATATATATATAAGAGACAAAAAATTATTTTTTTGGGAGGAAATATGGATCTATTACAATATGTCACTAGACCCAATAGTTGAAAATGAAGCCAACACTTCCTTCTCCAAAAAGTCATATTCCTCCTATGCTATATTAAAGATGTCAAGACTCCAAATCCTAGGTTCCAAGCCCCCTCTTTGAGTTATGAGGGTTTATTTATAAAAAATAAGATGACCCTTCATTTCACTTTATGGCCTTTGAGCTTCCCTTATTACTCTTGGACTTATTTTTTCTTTATTCTAACTAATGATTATTCACATTCCACATCTGACACTTGGAATTCAATTTAGATACTTTATTTTCAAATACAATAAGACAAAATACCATAAAATAAGAAATGGATGAACCATAATAACACAAAATAAATACATTAAGCTTGAGTTTGAAGCAAATCTAGCTCATCAACTTCAACTTGTAATTTTGTACTTACATATTGATGCCAAGATTTATATAGTGTGAGTGTGTCCTCAAACTTTGCAAGAAGGTTCACCTGATATCTGCCTCTAGCCTCCACAACATCAGGGCAAATGGTTTTGGAATCATTATGTGCTTCTTTATATAATAAGAAAAATTTCATATTGATCGTAGCAGGCCCATTACCTATATACTTCTACATGTTCTACTTATTGTTCTCCATGTATTTTGTAACCACCCCTCATAGATTTACCTATTTTCACTGACCTGCTAGATTAAACATCAGACAGAGAGCTACTATGACATGAACTGACCTCCTAGCTCTAATTAAGGAAGTGGGGCCTACAAAGTAACCATAAACTCATAACTCACAACATTCCTCGGGGATAGAAGTCACTTATCGACGAAAGGACTACCCCAGGTGACCAAACCTTGAGCTAGGTTTTTTTTACTAACCTAGGGTCCCAACTGCACACATGACACGGCCTAGGTGTGACTGACGACCTCCAAGCACATGAAAAACACTGTCTCAATGTGGTTGTGAGCAAAATTATCTAGTTTAGAGGGTGTGGTCCCAATACCTGAGTCACAAGTCCAGGTTAGTCTCCAGACCACTGTACATAACTTCTTGAAACTTATCATAATCATAATTGACATGACAAAAAGGCTAAACATACAAATTTGATTCATAAACTTGACCTAGAATGATCATAACAAACTAGGTATTTTTTCAAACACATGGAAAACATGTAATCTGCAAGTCATGAATGCATATATGATCATAAAAGTTCAACATTCATCTTAGAATCACCAAGAAGGCTTTATGTCCATTTCACATAGTTGTCACAATAGTAGTTATTCCATGTATTCGTTAACCATTCATATATTCATCAAAAGATGTCAAGATCCATAAGTAATATACATCACATAACCAACATATAACCAATAAATAACCAGCATAGAAACCACAAAAACCCAACCATAATATCGCCAACATAATTGCTATAAATATACATGAATCGCAATGGAAGAATAACTCGTATTAACATATGAAAATACCAACCAAGCCAGGGACTTCCACATAACACATGACCATAGATTCGGATGAACCAAATCTCTCTTTTAACAAATCAGCCCTGCACCATATTTCAAGCAAGAATGTGGGATATCATGGAATGGACTAAACAAAAACCAAACTAGGGGTTCCAAAGGCCAAACAACCTCAACCCTCAACCAGTGATTCAACCTCATTGTCCAACACCACTAAAACAAACTAGATTGGTCTCTACCCATGTTTTCTAGGGCTCTAGGAGCTGTTAAGTCAACCCACAACCTTCCAGGGCTCCAAAGAATTTTTCCAACCCAACCCTAGGGACTAGTAACTCAACGCACCAAGGGCTCCAAAGCGTTTGCCCCAACGTAGGTTGTAGGACTAGTAACTCAACCCAAGTTGTTCTAAGGCTTTCAAATCACTTGTTCCAACCCACAACCATAAGGAATTACGAGCACCATTCATAAAAACGATCAAGTGGAAAACCCATAAAACCGTGGCTATTTAGTAAATGGCAAGGTAAGTCCAAAACTACTATCAATACTGCAATTCTCCATGCCAATGATAACACATAACTAGATAATCACATGCATCTAGCATGCATCCATAAGTCATTAAGAAAATCACACATGCAACCTGTTACCTGTAAATCAATCTAGTTGTAATTGTTGATCCACCTATTCCCTTGTTTTTTCCTACTTTCCTTTGCCTTTTTTATTTAAATCCCAATGAACACTACAGTGCTCCAATCATGCTCCCATAATTCTCTAAGTGTGCAAGAGTACCAAGACCTTGCTATTATTATTTTCACATTGAAAATAAACCAACAAAACACATGCTTCCCATGGATCTTTATAACATAGCTCAATGCAAAATTTATTTCATATCATACTACTGAGACCATGACCATTATACCATGAACACCATACCACTTATTGCAGTTTTATGACACACCTCAATACAATATTTACATACATATGAATATAGAGACATAAGAAAAACACAACATCAAAACATATATCAAAATATATCTGCTCAACCAGCAAATAGAGAAGGATACATAGGTCACATTTGATCAACCATATCCCATGTAGATTCATCCGGCCCAAAGTGCTTCCACTGCAGTCTAACTTGTTGAATTGCTCAATTCTAGAGCATGAGAATTTTTCACTGCAAAATGAACTGAGGTTCCAAATGAAATTGTCCTTCTGGTTCCACTGACAATAAATACCATTTAATCACATGATCAACATATTGGGCATATTTCTTAAGTAAGGATACATGGAAAACATCACGAACTTTCACTATCAGATGTATTGCAAGTCGATAGGCCACTAGTCTAATCCTCTAAAGGATCTCTAAAGTCCTGTAATATCAAGGTAGATGGGTGCCATGCAACCCATTTTTGTATTTTGTATTTCATTGATGATAATATGAAGCATTCTTTTTGACCGAGCAAAAAAAATTCACTCAAGCAGAGAGGATCAAATCTCTTCAAATGAAAACCTCTTTTACGGTGAAAAATGATTTAACCACTCTTGGAATTGAGAGATTCAAAGATATAATGAATCTTTAAAAAAGGGAAAAGCTTTAAAAAATGAATAATTATAATTATCAATAAAACATCTCTATCAATGTCACTAATTGTAGGTCAATTGGTGATCCCCTTGTTACAAATAAATATTTAAAGCATGAAATTCAAATTTCAAATTCTCATAAGTTAGACCAAAAGAAAAAAAGCACATCTATCAAATTACATGAATCTTAAAGTAATTTTTTTTAATTAAGTTTTAAATGGAATAAATATTTTGAATTGTAAATGATTAAATCATATAAATCAATTTGGTCAAATTATAGTAGCATTAAATTCCATTCACTTAAAATTTACAATTATAAAGATATAAATATATAAAATTACAAATTTAATTTCAATACGATTTATATTAATAATAATAATAATAAGAATAATGTAATTTAAAAGTTACAACTATTATAAACATTAAATTAGTGTTTGAACATTTACTTAATATTTGAGTATTTCCTCAGTACGGGATAAGGTATCTTGTTCTAAATAATGATTTGATCGTTAAAGTTTATGGGGATATACATTGTTTGAATTTAGTTTTACATAGTTGTACATAATCTATCCCCTTTATATTTCAAGTTATGACCTCTTAACAATCCATTTATTTCGCTAGATATATATAATCACCACTAGATATAGTTGAGTTAATATTATATTATCATTATAGTTGCATAGAACCACACAAGTTTGTTCTAAATTCATTTTCTCTTTTTCCACATTTATGGAGAACTTAGGAATGGATCCCTAATAGAAATGGAATGATTATCAGAACTTGGAAGCTTTTGGGAATTTCAACTTTAAGGAATGAGTTTCTAGTATGAGTAAATTTCATTTTTTAATATGTTTTTAGCTGAAATAATAATTTGTATTATAAAAATTACATCAAGTATATAAGGTACACCAAATTCAATAGTAAATTAAAATTATATTCTCAAAATTTCAAAACTTTATCCTCTATACCAATCAAATTTTATAGGGGAGGATCATTTTCCAAAACCTTATGCTCCATTTAATTTGAATTTTATAAGAGAGGATCAAATGATCCTTGACATTTCTCCATATATGTTTTCAAAAAACAAGTTATTTTTTGCAAGGGTCATTGACATGTGCCACCGACCAATTGCTATCCAATATGTTTGAAAAAATAATATCACGAGTCAATGTTATGTGATGGGGAAAAAAATTATTTGTGCATCAATAATCATTTCACCAATTATTAAGTGAGTTCCTCTATTTCCATGACATCTATGTCTTGATTATTAGACTAGAGAATGTGGAAGAATTATGAATAATAGAAATAGGCCTGCATACATATAATTCTCTTGATAACATGTCGTATTTTATTGTCCAATGATCAACTTAGATTCTCCCAATTCCAGAAAGGCTTTTATACGCACTCACATAGATTCTCTACACAAATTTGCACTTAATTTCTCTATTAATCTCTTTTTAGACCCTAATCTTTTGTTGCTCATCCCCTTCTCACACTATTTTTTTCTTTGATCTCACCTTGACATTAAAATACAACTCATGTCTACATTCAAATCTATTCTAGTCTTTATTTCTGCACACATAGCATTGTTACCATGCTTCATTATGCAATTGGATTTGATGAGCCTTCCTCTACTTCCATTAGAGTACTCTTCACTTCATCTACTTTTCTCTTAATCTCATAGGTTTTTTCTTTTCCCTGAGTATTTACCATCTTCACTTATGCATGGGTTTAGCCACATGATTTGATTATTTTCTATCCTTTAATAGATTTAGGTATTTATTTACTATGGGTCTTGGTCCATGGTATTAAGGATACCTTTTCCACTTTAACATGTTGCAATTTATTCACACATGATATTCTCTTGTTCTCCCAATATCTCACACACAAATCTCTCTTCTTGGTCACACACCATTTTTGTGTAGATCACACACTTGAACTTTAAAAATGAATTTCATATTTTTATGGTGCCAACCTCTATTACTAGATAACTATAGCTCTCTTCCATCCACCCTTTATTAGCTCATGTGACTCACATATTCCACATATTCCATGTTCATGACAATGAGTCTAACATAACAAGACTTTCAAATAGTGGAACCTATTGTTTTATCATTTTCCTAGTATAGTGATGGAGAGCCCTCAAAAGGATATTCCTTAATCCCTTCTGACTGAGGTCTGTGACCATATCCTTAACATACGAGATACTAAATATACTTCAATGCAATCATATTTTAGTGTTAAATGGCTAAATTCTCATGATTTTGGTTTGAGACCATGCCTTGGTCTCCATACTAGATGCAAAAGGCATTCTATATTTTTCCTTCTAATGCTATGATATTAGTATACTTATGAACCCTATAGATAGATTGCAAATGATGGGTTTTCTCTCTCCTTGCTACAAATGATAGTTTTTCTTTACCTCATATCACTGAGGTATATTACATTTCTCTAATTCCTATTCATTTCCACCTTTACTTACTAAGGTAGCCCGATATAAGGCCCACACTGAGTTATCCTTTGGTTATGCTAACTTTGGCACAAAATAATGGTTATTGGGTATTTTATTCAAATCAAGATACATAGGAGAACCTCACCAAACAAAATCCTTATGCGTGTAGCAATACCTCTTGTTCTACCACATCTAAACACTGTGGACCAATGATGGTCTACCACATGGTCCTACTTCCATGTCATCTTCCACATCATTTACTCCATTTCAAACTAGATATTGGCCATGTTCTTTATATAAAAAATTTATCTCCTAGTGCTATAGTATAGGCCCCACCATTTCCACTTCACCTTCCAAGTCACTTAACTTTTCATTTTTTGTGACCAATTATATCTTGTCATGTGTTTGAGTGTTGACATCTACCTAACATGTGTCACTTTCAAATTATCGAAATGGCTAGTCAAAAATGTCATTTTATCTTTCCATGTATCATGCCGTGTTGTTGCCACATCATCATATCTTCCACTTATTATTCATTTGGAGTCATATCATAATGCTTCCATGTCATACTAAGTATTATATTGCATGCTCTTCTTGGTTTAACCAATGTGCATGTGTAATCCTGATATCGATTTGGATAGTTGGATCAAGGTGTTCTCAGTCATTGGAGCCATTTCATTCATGACCATACTAAAACCATCACACATGTTTTGAACCTAATATTGATGTGGGAAATTGATCATGTGTTGGGAATGAATAATCACATTTAATTAACATTAATTTTATATTCCTAGTTTATATTAAGTAGGACCATTTTTGTGGTAAAATACGATTGTTTAATTCTAAAATTGTTGGTCTTTTGTTTGATTTTTGCATGCACATTGAGTAATACATTGGTATCCTTCCTAGAGAACACCAATTAATTCATTGTAGGTGTGGTCAAGCTAGCTCCATAAATGCTCAAGATTCAAAAGTGGGGTTGGAAAAGTTCAAAAATCAAAGTCACTGGATTGAAGTGGAACTAGGGTCAAATCGAAGATCTCGACGCAAGATTTCCAATGGCACACGACACCTTAATACGAGTTCATATGTGAGAGTTATGGTTGATCAAAGTTCTGGTCAAATTAGGCCTAGTGGAAACACTAGATTGGTGACAAATTAGCACTTCACGGTGATGGAATCCAACAACAAAAAAGGTGAAACTATTGCATACTTAAAAAACCTGTTGACCCTTAAAAAACGATCAAATGTTTTTGAATACCTATTTTAAATAAAAATAAATAAAATAAAAATAAAAAGGTCAGTTGGCCGGTGGTCAAAGTCATCCAATCGGGCCAACCCTCCATATCACATTGTGCATTTTCAGTTTCAACGACTACCAAAAATGGAGTTGGTGGGGGTCGAATCCGCTTGGTCTAGGTGGGCCAGCCCACCAATGGGTCACCCCGAAAATGAAAAAAACAACTAAAAAATGAAACCACCATATAAAAAATGTGAAACATAACCACAAAGTTCCATAACATGGACTCATGCAGGTTGGACCCTAGGACCTCCCCTACCAAAATATTTATTTTAATTTTGCCCGCGAACAGGCAATTCGACCATGTGTTGGAAGTTTTGTCACTCACATACATATAAAACTTCATCATTCACTCGACAGGGGAGGAGGGAAATCTAGCGAGTAGAACCGAGAGTGAGTTACAGGTGGAAGAATGCACTCGAGGATGGAATTGCACCTAGGCAGGCATGGTTTTTCATAAATATTCCTAGGGAATCCTCAGAGAATATTTTTGTAAGGAATCCTGAGGGAATTTAAAGATTCCATACAGCTCTAGAAGTCACCTTCTTACAACAAGTTCAAGTTTATAGTCATTTGACATGATTTCATGCCACGAATTCAATGGTGATGTCTATTTCTGTAGCTAATTTTTGCATTTTCAGGCCATTCCGGAAAATTGAGGTATAAGAGTCGTTTATGTAATTGATTTTAATTATATTTATGCTTCCCTTTAATGAAAGAGGCCTTCCCACATTGAGAAGAGCCCATAGACATATCCCACACTGGGTGAACTCCGTTATCAAATTATCTTGTGCCTTGTATCTCATGGTTTCTTTTATTTTCCACTTCTTTTCATGTGTTTATGTTACTTGGCTACATGCTCTTTTAAATAAAATTATATATTCATGCATGAAGCAAAATATCTGGATCAAGTTTGGTATCAGAATAGGTTTTCTTGATGCGAGTTGAATGAGTGAATGCTAATTAGGAAAAATATCCAAAGGGGATAAGCAAAACTCAAATCCTTTGATCCCAAATTGGGGCATGCAAAACAAAGGAAAACCATGGTAGATGAGGAAGCTCAAATTTAGGAAGAGTGAAATTATCGCAAGATACTCTTCACCATAGCAGAGAAAGTTGACAAGTTCTTTGAAGAATATGAGAATAGAATCAAGGCTTAGAAGAAAGAACCAGGTGATCATGCTTTGGTAAATCATGAAGGTGGAAGAGGAGAGGCTCTTGAACCACCCTCTCCATCCTGTAGTGATAGTTCTTCTTCTTCTTCTTCTCATCACTATAACCGGTATCATAGGAATGCATCTAAGAAGCCATTTTTTAAGCTAGATGTAAATCTTGACTTCCCCATATATAATGGAGAATGTAATGCAAAGAAATTAAATAATTGGACTAAACAGATCGAGTTTTATTTTTCTATTTAGTAGATCGAGGATAATGAGGCCAAGATCCAATTAGAATCTATTCAATTGAGTGGCACAACTCTCGTTTGGTAGGACAGAAATTTTCAGAAAGGCAACAACAACCTGGGTAATCTCCTTTCTTCTTGGTCCAGGTTTATTTCTTCATTAAAAGGTAAGTTTTATCCTTTGGGTTATTGACAAAAGGCTTTAATAGAATGGAAATATTTGAGACAAGGAAAATGTCAAAATGTACAAAGCTTCATTGAAGAGTTTATAAAACAAGCTTTGAATGTGGGCATTTCACTTGATTCACCAGAAACTAGATAACAAAGTATATTGGTGGTTTACATAGTTAAATTGGGCATTCTTTGTTGTTATTTTAGCCTACTACTATTGATGCGGCTAGTGTGAAGGCCATTCACCTTGAAAGGAGGGGCAAGAATGACAAAGAAGATCAACCCAAGAAATCATCTTTCAAACCTCATAGTGGCAATTTCAAAGGAAAAGGCCAGGGAAAGGACAAGAAGGCAGCTAAAACCAAGGAGGAGGAACAAGAAAATCCATCTTAACCACATTTCAACAGGGAAGACCGTGATGATGAAAACTGTTGGATGTTTCTTTCAGAGTTGAAACCAAAGAGATTTGGTTGAAAGAACAAGGAAAATATTGTGGTAACCATACACGAGGACCTTGGATCAAAACAGTGGGCATACAAGGTATTCTTTCTCTTCATGTTAAAGAAAATTTTGAATTGCATGAAAGTACAACCTCTTTAGATGAGTCCCTTCTTAATGAACAAAATAGGACTTAATTATTCCACATTAGATTCATAATGAAACATACTAAAGTGGAAAGCTTGTTTGATCCGAGCTCACAAGCAAATTTGATTTCACAATCATTGGTTAAGAAGTTAGGGTTATAGACCAAGCCTCATCTGAAACCCTACCCTCTTGGTTGGCTGTGTGATAAAGCCAAATTAGATGTAACCCGGTAGTGTAGAGCTATATCTGTGATTGCATCCAAACTAGTAGATGAGGTTGATCTTGATGTCCTACCCTTGGATGTTTGCTACATTGTTTTGGGGAGTCAATATTTGTATGATAGGAAGGTAGTTTTATTTTGCCATGAAAACAAGTATCATCTCACATAACATGAGGTGGAATACATTGTTAGACTTCTTCGTGCAAAATCAATCCCATTCTTGTAAGTGCGAGTGAGATGAAGAGATTGATCAATTCCAGTAAAGGGTGCAAGGTCATGGTTGTGAAAGAAAAAGTTGTAGAGGCATCTAAAGCTTTCCAAGGTTGTGATCCCACTCATAAAAAAGAATTGTATGAAATTGTTTCAAACTATAATGCGATTTTTCAGGAACCATGTGGGTTGCCTCCATAGCATGAGATCCAACATGAGATTCACTTGCAGTGGGATGCTCCTTTACCCAATATTGGTATGTACAAGTTCTCAGCCATTAAGATGGAGGAGATAAAGAAGCAGGTGCAAAAAATGTTGAACCAAGGGGTCATAAGGCCAAATTCTTCTCCATGTGGCTCATCAGTCATGTTGGTGCCAAAGAAGGATGGCAGATGGATGATGTATTTGGACTACAGAGCACTCAAAAAAATAATGATGAAGAATCAATACCGGCTCCCTTTTATTGACGATTTATTAGATAACCTAAAAAATGTTGTTTATTTCACAAAACTACTATTGCGCAGTGGCTATCATTAGGCCATGATTATAGAAAAAGATGTATAGAAGACTCCATTCAAGAAAAAATAGGGGTTTTTTTAATGGTTGATGATGCCATTCAGACTATGCAATACTCCGACAATGTTAATGAGGGAAATTAATGGTATTTTCATACCATTTCTTAATGATTTTGTACTTGTGTATATTGATGACATTCTTGTTTTCAGTAGAACATTGCAATATCATGTAGGTCATGTTAGAAAGTTGCTTGATGTTTTGCAAAAAGAAAAACTGTATGTCCAAATGTCTAAGTGTGAATTTGGTAAGACCTTTTTGGTTTACTTAGGTCACATTGTCGAAGGTGGACAATTAAAAATAGATCCTTCTAAAATCGTGTGCCTGTAGAGTGGCTTACACCCACCAATGTTACAGAGGTTTGTAGCTTTTTGGGTGTGAAATATTAGAGAAGGTTCATCACCAACTTCTACATCATTGCACCCCCCTTACATACATTGACAATTGTGAAGAAAACCTTTCAGTGGGGAGGAAAGGAGAAGAAAGCCTTTGATACACCGAAAGAGAAGATCAATACCACAAAATTTTTGTCCTTACGTGACCTCCAATAACCTTTTGAGATCAAGATAGATGCTAGTGGATACACCATGGGAGCAACATTGATGCAATAGAGGAAACATGTATGTTACCATTTAGAGACATTTTCCCAAGTCGTTGTGAACTATCCTACACATGACAAGGAGTTGTATGCCTTTGCTCAAAGCATAAACAAATGGAAGCACTATTTGATTGGAAAGGAGACCATCATTCACACAGATCATGAGCCCTTGTAGTACCTCTAATCACAAAATTTAGGTAAATTTTAGATACCAATGATATTACTTGATGGCAATTTTGAACTCTAGCTCTCGTCAAGAGAAATTGTTCTTGATGTTGCAGAAGTCTACATGTATACCTTGGATGTTGAACTCCCCTTGAATTGATGTTGCTGGTTATTTACAACTCTCCCTTTATTTTGACACAAAATAACCAATTTAATAATGTTCTCCATTGTTAATGGTATGACACCATTGGATATATTGATACCAATTACTCATGTGGTTGTTGATAAAAATTGTGTATATTCTAGAAGCTTTATTTTTCATCATTCTTCTCCTCCATCTCACATTCTTATTACAAATTTATAGAAATTGAATCACATTGTATCTGCTTATTTCAATGATAGTGAGAAAACATGGATTGTATTTTTTGTTGCACTCTCTTTAATTGAGAAATACATGACCTTTACTTCCTCCAATTTCCTACTCTTTTGACCACATAAAGGCTCCCCCTATGCTTATGATTTCTTTTACTTGTGCTTCTCTTCATCAACAATTCTTCCATTATTTCCAACTTGTCCCGTTAACTATAACACTATTCTCCTTGGCCTCAAGTACTTATATTTATACAATTGTGTCTCACTAATTTAGTACTCCCCATAAGATTAGGCTATGTGTTAATTTCCCTTATTAGAATTCTTCCTTCTATCACCAAAGAACTACTCCCTCTAGAGCTACTCCCTTTGAACATATGGTTCTTTAGTAGTAAAGCTTTTTATGAGTAATTTTATTTAAGCATATATTATCCCCACTAATATTTTATTGCATTGTCTTCTAGACAGAGCTCCTTCTATGATTGACTACAATTTCTTTGATGTAATCACGTGAGGAGCGAAATGAAATGATCTCGACCTTTAATGACACCAAGCATGCCCATCATTATGAGCATTCTTTCAGTACGAGCATTCTTTCATGGAAAGTGTTGATGCCAAATTAGTGAACTTGGGGAGTCATCTCCAATGGGATGTAAAGCCTATAGCTACTTAAGTGCCAAGGATCTTACCCTAGTGACTTACTTAAATTCTTGATTTTATGTGATGTATTACACTAGCACTTTTATTTGCAAATTACTAGGTGATAGACTTGTTTATTTCCAATATCTCAGTGTATAAACATGCCTATCTTGTAGTTGTATCTTGATGGTTTGAAATTTTGAGCTAATTTCAATATAAATTTACAAAAAAAAAACAAAAAAACATTTCAAATAGGTTAATTATTTCATTTTTTTGTTTTTTGTATACTTATTTTTTTTGGGTCAATTTTGTTTACAGTGTAAGAAAGTTGTGTTCAAATTGCAAATGTATATAATGTAATGTGTACAATCTAAATAACTAAAGAAATTAAATCTTTTGAATTACAAATTTTTTTCCAAATTTTATATTTTAATAGAAAATTTTAATATTAAAGAAAAAACACATCTATATTAAAACGATCAGTAAAACAAATATCAAACATAAAAAAACATAAAATAATAATAATAATAAATAAATATTACATTTATAAGAACGGCCTTCAAATATATATGCTAAGTGCGTTTAAGCCAAAATAATTTTTTATTGAAAAAATAATTATAATCTAAAACATGTGTTTGGCGAATAGATAATACAAACATAACTACAAACATAACGGATAGTGTCAGATCTCCACGGTTGCAGCGGCTGTAACTACGGCCCGAAACTTTTCATCGGCTGTAGCCACGCCCCGAAACTTTCCATCGGCTGTAGCCACGCCCCGAAACTTCGGAGGTACGTGCAATTCAATAAACTCGTGACTTGACGGGTTTAACAGACAAAAAACCTGGCGACGAAAACTGTCACAAAGTTTATTAAAAAAAATACGGTCGCGCCACTCTGCAGTGCACCCAGACCCACAATATTTTGTGGGAAAAACGGTTTCGACAACCCAATCGTTCTCCTCCGCATCATACTTCATCAACTGTCGTTCATTGAAGGTATACAGCTGCCCAGAAGCAACTAACGTCGTCCACCTGAACGATCGCACGAATCTCCACATATCATCCACTCGTCTCCACAGGCCCGTCTTTGGATCATAAATTTCTGCATTATTTCCATTTTCGCCGAATACAAACAATTTATCTCCCAGAAAAACTCCCTGACAGTTGCCTAATGCTTGGCTCATTGGAGGCAGAATTTCCCACTTGTCTTCTTCCACATTGTAAGCCTCTGCTGCGAGCAAATCATTCTGGTTGTGTCTCCCACCCGCAACGTAGATAAGCCCTGTGGTAGAAGATACAGAGCAGGCGAAGTCGATCCTCAGTGTGGGCATGTCGGCTCCTCGGCGCCATTTGGCAGACACGAAATCAAAAATATAAACTCTGCTCATGGAATTCATCTATTTCGGATGTACTCCGCCCATGAGAACTAGCTTCCCATTAACACAAACGCACTTACAAAACAATGGAACTCCAAAAGGGAAGTCCGGAATGGGACGTAGAATTGCCCAGGTTCGCCTGAGAGGCTCGAATACTATTATTCTCCGGTTATATTTAGTCCGTGGAATTGGAAGTTCGAAATACTGAATCATACAGATCAAGTGGTCACTCGTTCCAGAGGTCAGCCGGTCTTTATAAAACCCTGGACCACTCACTATATCTTTCCATTTTTTGCACACAGCTTTGAGGTTATAGTGCGATTTATATGGAACTCTGAGCAAGCACTGTCGAATGACGTCGTCTGGAAGATCATGAATAGGTCCGTCCCGTCTCTGCAATGCCAACCTCTTTGACCTACGCGGGCTCTTGGGTTTTACCTGAAATGAAAAAAAGAAACAAAATGAGTCGTGACTAACAATTCTTTACAATATCATTGTATTATCGGAATTTGCAAGCAAAACAATAACGAAGTCTTTGTGTTACCATGGTGTTCTTCCCGTTTAATAATTTGCAGGGTGCCGTGGAGAAATATTGAATCGCTTAATAATTTGCACTGTGCATGGTTCTGTGGAGAAATTATGAATAGCTGTGAAGAAATTATGAGTCGCTTGAATATACTTAAATAAAGCCACAACGATCATAAAAGAACGAAACTGAAATATTCATTTCGCTTTAATCAAGAATTGAGCGTTAAAGATTTGAAAGTTTGTATCATATTATAACGAATGCGAACTTCTAGAATGTAAATATAAATCTTGAAATGTAAATACAAATCTTGAAGTGGCATTGACCTCTCCAACGAATTTTTTTTTTCACGTACCAATCTGATATATTTAAAAGTTGTATTTAATTGTTCTCGGATTTCCCCTCCCGGTCTCAGTCTAAAGATGTGTAATGCAACGTTAACTTTTTATTACTGCTTTAAATTACTTTAAAATAAATAAATTATTAAATTATTAATAATTTTGATTGATTAAATTTTATTAAAAATTAAATTAAATAAAAATATAAAATCAAATAAAAAAAGTTTGTTGGGTAGGTAATATGATTTTTGATACAAGTGACATGTTACGGGTTCAGTAGCCAAACTGAAGGTTACCTAAGTTATGTTTTGTATTTAGTTTAGGCCACAGTTGTATCTAGTATAGGCCACATGAGCTATCATCATGACTAGTTTTTAGCCCGGGGCTTTAAAAAATGTTAATAGAGTATCTTAAAATAATGCTTTGTCGATGTCTATACTATGTCCATTGAGCATATACCTAATACCTAATAATTATAATTATAATTATAATTATAGTGAATTAACTAATTAACTAATTTATAATGAAAAATGATTTGATATATAATGAATCTTAATAAAATAAATTAAAAACATAAAAATATAAAAAATATTAATCATTATAATTATTATTATCAATAAATTATTTTTTCAAATAATATAAGTTTTAAAGTAAAAAAATATAAATATAAATAAATAATTAAACCACTCTAGATGCATCTTAATTTTAGATCTACGAATTATTTAGTGTCATCAAATTTCTAACCATGTGGTGCCATCAAATTTTTTATCATCTCCATCTATAGTAAATCTAAAGTTAAGATAAATCTAAGTTTGTTTTAGATTTTATTTAAATTCTAATAAATATTTTTAATATTTTATTTAATTTTAAATTTTTTTAACTACCCATTATTTTAACCAAGTTATAAATGAAATAAATCTTTTGAAGTGTAAATGCTTTAATTATATAAATTGATTTGGTCAAATTATAACATCATTAAATTCCATTCACTTAAATTTACAATTCTAAAGGTATATATTTAGAAAATTACAATTTTAATTTCAATGTTATTTATATTAATAATAAAAATATATTTTTAAAGTCATAATTAAGGAGCCCCCAGGTTTCGCTTGTGGGCTAGCCAACACACTGCTATGGTCTTCTTTTCATTGTGTAGGTCACATGTTCAAACCTCTTCTTATATGCGAGATGTGCTTGGGGGCAGTGCAGTGCAGTGGCACCTCGAGGTTATAGTGGTAGCCATGGGGGATCGACCCCATGTCAGCCAAGTACTTCAATGCATTACGGATTATGCCAATCGTAAAAAAAATACATTTAATACAATCATTAAGACATACATTAAATTAGTGCTTCAACATTAAATTCATATTTGAGAAATGGTATAAAGTATCTACTTCTAAAAAATGACTTGATTGTTAAAGTTTATGGGGACATACATTAGTTGAAAATATTTTTATAGAGGTGTACATACCTTACCACTTTATATTTGAAGCTATGACCTCTAAAAAGGTCCTCTCTCTCTCTCTCTCTCTCTCTCTCTCTCTCTCTCTATATATATATATATATATATATATATATATATATATATGATGTTAATCAAATATTAACCCAATTATACATGATGGTGATTATATATATATATATATATATATATATATATATATATATATAATCACCATCATGTATAATTGAGTTAATATTTGATTAACATCATTGTTGCATAGAATCACTCTTAGTTACTTTTAGTGTTGTCCATAACTGAGAACTTTGGAAAAGTTTCCGTTTATTTTCTGATAATCCCACAGAGATTCATTGAAACCGCAAGTTTGATGGGAAAACTCTTTACAATCGAAGTGCCCCAAGGGTTTTTTAGGGTGTTGAATCCATATATACACTCAAAAAGCTTGTTTAAAAAACACAAATCATGACTTCATTTAAAAAAATTCACTAAGTTGTCACCAAATATCTACCCAATGTTGGGAAAAATATTGAGGGGAGGGGGGTGAATCAATATTTTAAACTCACTTTAAACTTTCATTCCATATTCTTATTTCCATACGCTATTTTCATTCATGCAACCAATGTATTTATAAGACTTTGGTAAAGATAAACAATGTATATCTAGTTAATTAACTTTTCATATACTTTATCATTTCTTCCTCTTTAACCAGTACATCATTACTACATCATTAATTAAACAAAAACCATGGGCAATAAGAAGAAGATAGATCATCAACACACAAGAAACATGTCAATGCACATGAACACCATGATTTTAGGTGGAAAGCCATTGTGGGAGAAAACCATCGTTGTCGTCATCTTTGTCTTCATCTTTTATGATAAAGAAAAGCTTCTTACAATATTGTACTAGCACATACTCTTACTAGTACACAAACACCTACCTGCAGAAGGCTACAACCTTTTATATTCTTGAGCACCCATTGGAAGGGAGGTCCATCGCCTTGATCTCATTTACCAGCTCCTACGTGAAGGGAGCACCTACCACTTTCAAAAATTCACCAGCTACTACTGGAAGGAAGATTCGACTCCATCACTGAATGCTCCAACCCTCAGCACCTCTGTGGACCACATTTCATAATGTTTCATACTAGATCCACCTGACTCAAAACATCAATCATGTAGGCCACCATTCATCATATTTTTAGACTGGACCCACTTCTACTACCAAGCCCAAACGAAGTAACAATTATGAAACAAAATACTAAATCAAATCATCCAATCGCTATAGCATCAACAAACCAATTATTGAATCTTAACCAACTATTGCAACTAGATACCAATTCACAACCACTCATCAATATACCAAGCCATACATTGTTAGTTATCATGGAAACCAATTGTTATTACTACAAACCCTACTCAAGTATATTTCAAAAACTATATGTTGCTTCTTTGTCGCACACCTGCGTATGCATGTTCTTCCTCTATAGAAGACCTGTGTACCTATATCAAGTCATTGACTACTAAGATTTTTGTCAAAATGAATTACTCGGTCAGTCACTAAATACTGAATCACAATAGATACATATATTAACTTACTGAAAACCGAATCACAATGCAACGCCATCATTGATTAATATACCAACTCTTATTCAACTCAATCAACATTGTCAAACACAAATTATCATGATAGAGGCATCATTGACATATAATAGCAAATAGAACAAAACTGGTCAAATGTCATCAACACACCATATTGCAGAAACCCCAGTATATGTATTCCAATTTCACAAAGCGTATCAATGTATGTATGCGTTTACCATACATAACACCCATGTATGGATATGAAAAAGCTAAAAGGACTACGTAGAAGCAAGTCCACGTAAGTATGTGACTCACTTGAGACAAACCTGGGTATAGATATGAAAACTTTTGCTGCAAACACAATTTTACTCTTTGCAACCATTACTATTAACATTACATACTTGTAGAATACTTCATTTAGATGACAACATTACTACAACCCTAGATCTATCATTGTTATATATTTTCAATAAGTATATCAAACAATCATATATTTCACCATACTTAAGGTCTTTCATATGTGAGTCCTCTCCTTGCTCCCTAGCGCATCGATGCTTCATACGAGATCATTCATTAACAATCCATTACTTTCCCACCTAACACCTTGGTCTCAATCTATTTATATAGCATTAGCCGTAGCCAATACCTTAGGCAAATCCTTTAGTAATTCTGTTAGTATTTTTGACAGGATGAAATAATCATTGTCGCTCTCATTACTATGGCACAACACCATGCTAAAGACACTTGGTATTCAAATTACCATTGTGTGGATTCTGTACGTGACTTTCCTTCACCATACGTGCTTATGTACGCAACCCCTCTGAATAGAATTCGCATATTGATGAAGAAGCATCCAAACTTCCAAATCAAAATATATTTTAACTAAAGTAGGGCTCCTTTTATTTACCAGGGGAATTTGTTCCCTAACTAATTGCACTAATTATTTAAATGTATTTTCCTATCATTTTATGAAAACTCGTGCAAATAGGTAAATATCTAAGATGCCCAAAAGCTATAGAAAAGTGTAGTTGTTAGGATAGGATTACTATTAGAAAAGTTATGGATAGGTAAGATTTTGTCCACAAGGAAAAAGTTAATTTAGGAAAAGTTGATTTATGGGTGATTTATGGAGTGATTTTAGGATTTAGAAAGGATATTATATTTCTTAATTCTATTTATTGTAAACCTATGGGAAATGAGAACTAATGAAAAAAATGAACGTAGAATGAGGTCAAGAAATAATTGTCTCGTTGTGAGGTTAGGCATGTATAACTTTTTTTTGTTAATGGAAATTCATATTTGCCAAAGGCTCTGTGTATGAATCCTTGTATTATAATGTTAAATGCTTTGAGTTTGCATGAGAACATTAATTTGAGTTTGCATAAACTCATTGAAGTGGAACAATTTGTGTGAATTGTTTGAAAGGTGAGATTATATTATCTTATTTAAAATTATTTGGGGATGTCATTAAATGAGCATTGGCTATCAGGAATGAAACTTTGGTTATAAGCATGTCTTACATATGGTTAATGTTTCATTATTAGCTTGGTCATATATTAAGTTTGGATTGCAGGTACGTGGAAGTAGAAATTAAAAGAAGAAGTGAAATTTTTCTACATCAAGTGGTATGAGAGCTGGTACACTCTTTGGAATTGAGGATTGTAACAAGAATAAAGATGACTTCCAACAAGTTGTAGTTGGGAAGAAGAAGTTACGAAAGGGAATTTCCATGGTGAGTGTGTGTAAAATTGTGAAGAGAAGGTTCTAAAGAAGGAATTATAATTACCAAAAGGCTAAGCTCACGAGAAATATTGGTGAGGTATTGGTAGCAATTATAGAATTTTCTATGAGGTAAATATTTTGTTGAAGTTTACAAATGAACAAGGAGAGCTCGCAGTAGAAGAAGAAGATGGAAATGATGGTTATTGGTAGTCATTTGATGGGTTGAGAGAAAATCTACATTCAAAGGAGGATGGAGGCTGAGATAGTTGGAAAAAAGGAAATGAGTGATGAATAAAGGGAGACGTAGATAATTGAGATAAAGGAAGATCTCAACAAAATAAAGAAGCATCTATAAGACAAAACAAAGCAATGACTACAAAAAGTGATGAAAGAATTGAGGAATGGACTTTATCTTGGAAAAAGTGTCCAATGGATAGTTAATAAGTTGCATGCAAGAAATCAAAGAAGATGGATAAGGCATCTGATTAGATATTGGTTGAGGATTATTGGAAAAAGTGAGGAAATATAGCTAGAATTACCAAAAGATAATTCAAGAACTCATGTTTTTAAAACTAATGAATGTTTTATGTCTGCAAGAAATGAATAAATGGTAGCTCGAGATTATTTCATTTCAATGGAGGAGACAAGATTATCATATCTAACTAATAAGGTGGGAAGATGCGCAAATACAATGTGTGCAAGTAATGGAAATTTACAAAAGGATGAGGATGTGGAGAGAGAAAAGAGTTGGCTTACAGATAATTCAAATGATGAAGTACAAAACCCATTGGAAGAGGCTGTGCAAAGTTAGAAAGGAGTGGACATGCAATTTATTGTTGCATAATTGAAGTTTTTAAAAGATTGGTTGAACTTTCGAGGATAGAGAGTATATTGAATTGTAAAAATCAAAGAAATTATAAGAATGTGTTTTCCATGGACAAAATGCAACAACAAGGGGACAATAGTGATGATGAGTTTCAGTAGAAATGGAGAGAATGATGGAAGAAACTCTAGATAATTAGTACCCTAGTAATTTAGTGGAAGAAAACAAGAAATTCTAACAACAAATGGGTAACTTGTGCCAGCTAGAGGACAAGGTGTAGATAGATATTGATAAGATAAGGATGATGATCATTAAAGTGTCCCATAGGAGGACCACCAATGCCACCTAATAGGACCACCAAGCCAAACATGTATCACTCATGCATATTACTAGCAACATCATGACCATGTTGACATTAATGGAAACAATACAATGCCAAGAAAATACCCCTTTGGCATTGATTTCAACCTTCATCAAACATGTGAGGTGGATATCCATACAATCGAACAACTGAAATGTCTCTTTATCCATCCAAATTCTCTCCCCCTTTGACATCAATGGAAAAGGGCCATACATAGACTAAAGTACAATACCAAATAATGTGTCAGATGAGAGAAGTACTTCCCCTATCATGCTCACAACCATACTAATGCAACCTAATGAATTATCTCCTAAAATATAAGCATGAAAAGAAGGAAACTAACTTCCAGCAAACCTAAATCCAATGCCATGCAAACTCTAAAATTGAACATGCTCCCCATAGGTATGTGTTGATGCCCCGAAAATCGTTGTATCAACATTGGGGGATAACCACCCGGTCCAGACCTTAATATAGCTCCTTTTCCATTTGGAATGGTGGCTCCGACTGGGGATAATGGGACCAGTTTCCCAGTAATGAATAAACGGGATGGATGAATGATTGATTGTCTAATCTAATGATAGGTGAATAACTTAATTTATCAGCAAAATAAAAGAACTACTACTAATCCCGGGAACTATTGTACTTTGAAGTATAGCGCTTGATGATCTATGTTTATTGACAAGCATATAGATGACTCCATCTAATAAACATGGACATTTATTCATTCAAGGATTACTTTTCTTAAATAGTTAAACAAAGTGATTAACGCAATATTGCTACACTTACCATTTATATCATCAATACATATATGATCAAAAGAAAAGCATTACCATAAAATCCAATAGTGGAAGAAATAAATAAATGTTGTTAAAATACATACATATATTCGATAATAGCAAAGGCGATCAAATGACAATTCATATAAAAGGAATGAATTCAGACATAGATAATAGTACCATATGAGTTGCTAGTCACTCCCAATATCAATCGCTATTTGAGATTCTTATTCCAACGCAAAAATACTTTCAAACAAAGACAGTCGTGCACATTTTCATAAAAGCTTCCTTGCCAAAATTAGAATAATTGGTCCAGTTTTATAAAAGAATATGCCTGAAGTACAGTAGTGCAACTTCAGGCTTTAAGTCAAGTACAAAACTTTACGACCCTTTCCAAAACAATGAAAGGGTCTATAAATACTGAATTAAACTAACTATCTATGAAACTGAAATCCTACTTAATTGGTATTGAACGATCTTGAATATCTCCTTCTCAGCAATTTGGCAGTCGGCGGCATGAATCATCATGTAGGTTGTTTGCCTTTAAACCTGAGCTGACTTATCGCAAGCATTGGCTCCACTTCGGGCGGTCTGTTGAGGCGGGAGTTGAGCTGGGCGACATAGGTGGCATCCTGAATATCGGGGATAATATACCTGATTGCATCTGTAAGGCATTTGAGGGCGGCTCTTTGACTGTGCGGTTTTACCAAGAAGAACCAATAGGCGTCCCATGTTAAACTGTTAATTCCAGCGATTAATCTCCCATTTTTCTCTAGATCTGGATAACATGATTGCTCAAATGTTTTTTCCGCTGTCAATTTACCTGGAGTGCATTGGGAAATCATGTTGGACAAGTAAAGAGTATTATTAACCAATTCAACCAAATTACTTGTGGTTGATTTTCATCTTGAAATTGCCCTCTCTGCTTTCATTAACTGGGACTACCATTCTGTAAATAATATTTCTTTATGTGATTCTAAAATCCTTGGTAAATCTTCCGCCTGTCCCTGATCGGTATCTTGCCACTTAAGAAACTCAGTTAATGTTTCATCAGCTTGATCCAAGTCTGTTCTAGCTTTTTCTGGTTGTTTACTTATTGATGTCGTTAAATCGCATAATGGTTCTGCCTGGGTGATTTGTTGGCATAAAATCTTGATCTGTGTTATTAATGCCTTATTTATATGTAATGCTTATGATTTGAATTCGGCTATCTGTGGAAGATTCTTTGTCTTCTCTAGCTGGGCTGATAGTTGAGCAATCTGCTCATCTTTTAATTTCAGCATTTGTTCATTCGCTATTCTCAGTTGTGCCAATGCCTCAGACAACTCTTTCTGCTTCTGGACTGCGATGTGATCAATTCTCTGTTTCTCTTCCTGCAATTGTTGAGTTAATTGATTATTTATTTGCTGTTGTGTCAACAATTGCCATTTTGCCTGCTCTGCCTGCTGCTGTGCTTCTGTTAGTTGTGCTTGCAATAAAAAGATCTCCTGGTCTTTTGTTTTTAATAAAAGACTCACCTCTGGTGCCTTATCTATTGTTGTTGCCGAATAGGCTCCATCATATTTTGATAGTTTTGTTAGGTCATCAGAGGGGTCAAATTCCTCCTTCCAAACCACATTGCCCGTGACCGTTTGTTCTGGGAATAGGGAAGGTTGATCAGTCCTTCTCCTCTTGCTCTGTCGTTTTACCATAGCTTTGTGTCTTGGGCTATAGAAGACATCCAAGGGAGGAATTTCTTCTATCTGCAAAATAATTTGATCGGAGGGATCCTTTGGGATTATTTCTACTTTCTTCGAACTGGGTAGGCCGCTGGTTCCACTTGGAACCTGTTTTGAAGTGGTATCCTGTGTATCTGCCGCTTTTGAAGTTTCGGTGTCCTTTGAGCATTCAAGACTACTGATAATTGAATCAAATTGCTGCCATTCCTGAAGCAATTTGGGATCAATTTGAGTATCTACATTTACCTCTATGTTTCTCTGTTCCTGCTCTTTAGTCTGGGTTTCCTCTTGCACTTTCTCCTATTCTTTAGTTGTAACCGGAGGTTCCTTAGTATGTCGTTGTTCAGACTCGCTTGATCCTGTTGCTGGGGTTGTCGCTAATAGGTCTAGAGGCAAAGTTTGCAACCTCTGTTCTCTAAGTCTGTTGAGTTCAACTAACCCTTCATCTTTATATTCCATTATGGCCAGCGATCTAACTTGATACATTGATTCAGCTGAGGAGAACAGGTCATCAAACTTATCTTCTATATGATCAAACTTTGTCAATTTGGCATGTTCAAGTGCATTATAGGCGACTTCGTTGGGATCAAATCGCCTGTTAGGGAGAGTCACTAGATTTAATGACTTCATCTTTGTAGCTTCTTTTTCTGCATGTTTCAAATCATGCAAAGTGTAGACACCACATCTCAGAGGAAAAGATGGCCAGACCTGCTTCTTATTTTTCTTCAAAGTTTGTGTAACTCCTTCGGCAATAATTTGATAGGCTATCTCTCTTGCCAGCAGTTTATCAGGTATGTACAAAGGAAGGACATGAGGTTCAGCTTGGCTGCCAAAAATTCTTATATAAGTAAATTTCTCCTCTCCGAACCATCTTCCTATTGATGTCAAATCAATCCCTGCTTGGTAAGAAATTTTGGGAGCAAGTTTATTAAAAATAGAGTAATGAATGGGTAACATGAAGCCATTGCAGACTTGGTATAAATGGTGCTTATAGGAAGTCTTCCACAATTTCTGATGGTATATGTGAATAGGCGTGGGGTCTTGTGCAGTCCACCTCCAGCCGAGTACAGGAAACTCAGAATTAAAACACAGGGTATCTAGTATATAAGCACTGTAGTAGAATGGGGGAATAAGACTTTTGGAGATGGAAGTTTTAGTTCTAAAATTAAGAATTGCTGTCGCTAGCTTATTTGACAATATAGGTGCCCAATCCATTATTTCACTGTTACACGCCGCTTCCATCAAGGGAACCATTTCTATAGTGAAATTAACGGAATCATGCAACCCCCATAATCTACACATCATTATCCCAGCATAACAATACGGAGAACATAGAGAATCAAAAGAGTACTTACCGGAAGTTTCATGCTTGTGTTTCGCCAGATTTTGCCTCCAATCCCGATTGGGTTCAGATTCAGTTTCGTTCTCGCTTCGGAATTTCTCTAGAAATTCCTTGTTGTACTTCTTCTCTGGCTTAGGCAAATGATACATTTGCCTCAAATCATTAGCCTTGAATGAACCAAAAATTCTCCCATCTCTGGTGCAGAAGGTTCTGTCTGTGATTGGGATTTCCTCAATTGCCCATCTTACTACATCTGTATATGGGAGAATTTGTTCCCGAGCCGCTATCCGATGAAGGAAAGAGTCGGCCAAGTCTTTTAAAGTACCATCAGATTTTCGATTGGAACCCACTGTATCTTGTATTGCCGTCACCTTTGGTTCTTCAGCCTCGATCAAATTATAGGTACTTTGCCAAGTGGTCTTGCCGAGTCCTGAACATGTAGTATCAGATATCAATCCTTTCTTTTTAGTTGCTAGATAAGTGACGGCTTGTCCTGTGGCTGGTGCAGCGAAAGCGATTGCGGTTTTCTTAGACTTCTTCCCCATTCTGCTTGAATCTATTACTTCGGAAGAATTCTGCACAGTAGTGAAAATAAGCATAACATAGAGAATTGGTAGCGAAAACCAAATACGAGTGAGATATATTCATCAACGCACAATGAAGGATTAACTTAAAGTGGTCGCGGACACAATCTATGAGAAGATTTTTTAAATTTACTATTTCATTAAATGGTCGTTAAAACCTGCCAATCCTTTAAATGCCCATCATATCTCTTATTGACCGAATGATTTGTTTAAGCGTTCCTTGGATGTTTTGGCAGTTGAGCGCAGGTGGATCACTGTTTGAAAGATAAGGCCTTTCATACGAATTAATCGTAATATCCCTGCTTCAACATTTTTTTGAAGTTTGCGCTTTTGGCTTTATCGCAATCGAGCATCGGGGAAAACTTAAATCTTTATATTGACACCTTTTGGAATCCCCGATCGCCGATAGCGATATCACATCACATCGGGAGTATTGACTGGGGTACTTTTAAAAACCATGCATGGTATTTCCCCGATCGCCGATAGCGATATCGCATCGCATCAGGGCAAACGACACTTTAGTTATGGGAACTTATGATTGCCGATATCCGATAGCCTATTGCATGTTATCGCGTCGGAGAAAAGCAAATGGGACTTTAAGTTATGCCTCCTTTGTAATTGAGATATGCGATCTTGCGATTGCTTTATCGCAAAGATTAATCATTTATATTATCAGTTTGTCAAAAAGGTCTTTTGTAATGTTTTCATTTTGTTTTCGGATCTTTTTGAATGATACAAAGTTGATACCAATTAAAAATAAAAAGGGAGCCATTTCATATTATAGTTTTGTGAATAAAAAAAATGGTATGAAATGGGGGGTTGTTGTAGAGCACAACAATTGGCGATTCGTTGGAAGAAACAATTATCTCTGAAAAGTATGGAAATACTTAAACTTTTTCAAAATAGAGTTCTCATCAAAGGGGAAAATTCTAATATAACTAGGTATATATGCATTCCAAATAAAATGAAACTATTTTTGCTAATTTCCTCTCTTGTTTTAAAATTAGATACATTCTAAGTTTTAAATTGGCCTTGATTGGTTGATAGTGATAAAACAGAAAACCTTTCCAACTCAGCTTTTAGAATTGACTCGTTTGTCATAGGTAGAGCCTCTGCTGCCAGCAAACGTTCATAGTTTCGACAGGGATACCTTTTTAACCATGCTATTGTCCATTGTCCTGCTCATTTCAGAGTATGATTAACAGAATGAATTCAAAACATGCTTTTCATATTTTGCATTTCTTTTCCACTTTTCTGTTATTTTGTAAGATAAAAAGCCATTGTCCTGGTTTGGTGACCAGCTTAGTGACAATGCCATTCACTGGTAGTAATTTAACCGAACAAGCTGGCTCGTGATGAGACCGCTTGTCTTTTAATTCTAAGCCATTACGCTGTTTTGGTATGCAGAATTGGTAATGTTGGTTAAACTATTTCCCTATGATCATGGTAAGCAGGCTTGTAATAAGACCTCTTATCTTTTATATCAGATATTTTAGAATTATACTCTGAGTAATCATAAGCTTTGGTGAGTGGGATGGACAATTTTCTCCTTAAGAGTAAATGGATGACAAGGTAAGAGTTAAAGATGCTGAAATTGGATTAGTTTCTATTTTGATATTGATAACCTTTTTGTGACCAATTTGAAAACATAAAATGATTTATAATATTTCTAAACTTTGAGAAGCGTTCACAAACATGGAGTGTTGTTTCAGAATGCAATTTCACCTAATTTCCCAGAAATTATCCCTTTTGTTTAAGACTTCTATTATTTTAAAAGTAAATATCAACCCTACTTGTTTTGAGAAACTTTCACGTACAACAAAGGTCAATGGAATATATCTCACAACTTCATTTTCTAATGATCCTACAAACTACAAAATTCTAAAAAAAAGGGAGAAGGGGTTACCTTCTCAAATGAAGAATTTCTTTAAGATGAGGCCATTAACAGGGAGAGAATCTCTCAAACCTGATAAATCTTGTAATATGAAGGTCGAATGGCCTATCTTCTCACGGATCTGAAATGGCCCAAGCCACATCTTTTGAAAGTTGGTGTGTTTTCCCTTGTCCTCATGGGATTTGTCCCATTTCATAACTAAATCACCGACTTGAAATTGTTTTGAACCGGATGAGACTGAATCAAAGGATGATTTGATGATTTGCTAATGTTTTGCATGAATAAACTTGGCCTTTTCTCTTTCTTCTTCTAGTTTTAAAATTTGGTCATGTCTAAGTTGAATAGAAGAACAAGGGCTTTCCTTAATAAACTGCACTAGGGCTAGAGAAGGAAGGACAAGATTTGTTGGTAGCACTACTTCCTTTCCATACACAAGGTTGAATGGAGAAGAACCTATGGAAGCCTTTTTCATTATCCTATCAGCCCATAGTGCAAATATTAAGGATTTGTGCCATTTTTTATGATTCTGTTCGATGGTTCGCTTAACAATTTTAATCAGATTTTTATTTGTAGACTCTGCTAAATCATTACCCTGGGGATATTAATTAGTAGAATATTTTAATTTAAATCCTCTTTTAATAGCGAAATCAAACATAGCATTGCCTGAGAAGTAAGATGCATTATCAAAAACAAGAGCATTTGGGACACCAAACCTGGTAATGATGAATTGATCTATGAATTCAATGATTGCCTCAGAATTTGTTGTCTTCAAAGGAATTGCTTCAACCCATTTAGTAAAATATCGGTAGCGGTAAGAATATACTTATGATGTTTGGAAGAATGTGGAGTAATTTCCCCAATGATATCCAATCCCCATTGCTCAAATGGTTGTTCAATATTGACTGGTTGCAAAGGGAAAGCTGGTTTTCTTTGTCTTCCACTAGAAGTTTGACAATTTCGGTATTTCCTTACATATTCATGAGCATCTCTAAACAGAGTGGGCCAATAATATCCAGCATGAATGATTTTGTGGGCTCTTGTATCAGCTCCAAAATGTCCTCCTGCTGGTCCATCATGTAATTCCTGCAAGACCTTTGTGCTTCAGGTTTTTCTAGGCATCTAAATAAGATTGAATCATAATTTTGCCTAAAAAGCACATCATCAATAATTGTGAAAATTTTTGCTTTTAATCTAATGGCCCTTTTGTTTTTGTAACATAGGTTAGGAGGTGCATATCCATTTTTCAAATAAAATATTAAGTCAGCATATTGTGATTCAGAATCAGTAATACTTATTTGGTTGATTTCTTCGGTTTGATCTGTATCACCTGATTCTGGAATGTTGGATGCTCCTGCCAATAACCTGCAAAAACCTTGGCCTCTAACAATCTTTGCTGGTTTAAGTTCTAAATCATATTCTTGAAGTGTTGTAACCTAGTTTGCCTTTTTTTCACCTAGTTCTCTTTGGATTAATAGTTGCCTTACTGCAGGGAAAGGAACTATAACTTTTGTATGGGCTTTTAAAAGGAAGGGTCTGTAATGTTTGACAGCTTTATATACAGCAAAGGCTTTTTTTTCTACTTCGGAGTAATTCAATTCAGCACCCTGAAGATTTGAACTATAGAATGAAATGGGTGCTTCCGAATTGTGATCATTAACATGTGTGAGTACTGCTGCATAGGACAAATCGGATGCGATAGTATACAATGTGAAATGATTAGAAAAATTAGGGGTGTTTAAGAGGGGGCATTAATTATTGATTGTTTGATTAAATCAAACGCTTCCTTTTCTGCTGATCCCCACTTAAAGACTGAATTTTTCTTAATCATAGTTTGAAGTGGCAAAATGATTTGAGAAAAGTCTGGAACAAATCTTTTGACAAAATTGATTTGGCCTAAAAATGACTGCATATATTTTTTATTATGAGGGAAAGGGATTTCATAGATTTATTTGATCCTATTGGGATCAATATAAATGCCATCTTTAGAAACAATAAAGCCTAAGAGTTTTCCTTGGTCAAGAGCGAAGAAATATTTTTTAGGATTAAGTGAAATACCATACCTTTTGCATTGTTGAAATATTTGATTTAAATCATGCAAATGATTGGACTTCTCTTTTGAAAATACAGTAATATCGTCTAAGTAGACGACTACTCTTTTGTTAATCAATCCTTTAAAAGCTATATCCATCGCTCTTTGAAATGTGGCTCCTGCATTAATAAGTCTGAAAGGCATTTTCTGATACGCATATGTTCCCCATTTTGTTCTAAATGTGGTTTTAAGTTGGTCATCAGGATGGACCAAAAATTGGTTATATCCTGAAAAACCGTCTAGAAAGGACATTAACTCAGAGCCTGCTACTGATTGGAGTATCTACTCCATAGTAGGTAATGGGAAATTATCTTTTAAGCTCGCCTTTTTCAAATTTCTGAAATCTATACAAATCCTAATGTTGCTATTTTTCTTTCTGACTGGCACCATATTGGAGACCCAGTTTGAGTGCCGAACGGGAAAAATAATCTTAGCTTTCAAGAGTTTATTAAGTTTAGATTTTATTTGACTCTCTAAGTTCGGATGTATTTTTCTCAACTTCTGCTGAATTGGTTTCTGTTCGGGAAGCATTGCAATGGTACGCTGGATGATGGATGTATCATACATCTTTAAATCATCATATTTCCAAGCAAAAACCTTTTTATTTTTCCGTAATAGTCTAATAAATGCTTCCTTCTCTTCCACAGAAAGTCCTAATCCTAAATTAATGTTTTGAGGAGTTTGCTCAGTGCCAAGGTTTATCAATTCAAACCTTAAGGTAGAACTTTGGAGCTTTGTATTGGTCACAGGTTTAAACCTGTCTTTAATATCGTAAAGATCTTCAAGCTTCACCACGGGCTTAGGGATTGAATTCTCCTCTGGTTTACCTCTCATTTGAAGGTCATGCTTGTTTTCCTCAATGGTTTGACCATCATAGGACTTTTCGGAAGTTAAAAACTGTAAAATGTCATCATCGTGGTTGAATACTCTCCAATTAGTGACATTGTCAGGAATTGATGGCCTAAAAAGTAATTCTACTGAAAATCTATCTGGGCTATAGTCTTCAGAAGGTAGGAGCTTGGAAACAACATTGGCTAGTAGGTCGGCTGCCAAATCTTGAGACCTGGGAATGGAAGAAATATTGAATGCTGAAAAGTGGGAGGTGAGTTCCTGTACCAGCGATTGATAATGTTTGAGTTGGGTGGAAAGACAATGAATTGTATTCCTTACCTGTTTGATAATAATTTTAGAATCTCCAAAAACTTTCAAATATTGGAACTTGAGGCCAATAGCTTTATATAGTCCTTGGACTAAGGCTTCATACTCCGTTTTATTATTCATGCATTCAAACTCTAACCTACAGGACAACATTGTTTTTCTCCTTGTGGGCTACTCAAAATACATCCTGCTCCTGAGCCCTCACTAGATTTGGACCCATCGAAATATTATGACCAAAATAAAGAAGTATTAACAATTTTATTTACAGTTTCCTCAGTATCATTAAAACATCTTGATCTATCTGTTTGTGAATAATTTTCAATCTGAGATGTAGAATGGTTTACTGAGAAAGGAGATGGTTGGGCAGCGAAGTTGCCAAAGAATGACTCTGTTGAATAATTCCCCAAAATGTTGTTATTAAATGCTATTGGTTGGTTTTCTTGTTCAAATTCAGTAATTGTATGGGTCATATGCTTTTCCCGGTCGATTTTTATTTGATTTGGCTTACCCTTATAGGGAAGCCACATATGTGACCAATCGATAGAAATATACCCACGTAGTTTTTCAGACCAATCCCTACTCAAGATCAAACCATAAAATTCAGGTATATCGGCGATCAAGATATCAATTCTTTGTACTACTCTAGGATCAGCAGATAGCCTGATAGTTACGGAATTGATTTCTCCCAAAACCTGTACTTTAGTTCTGTCCAACTACACAATATGAATAGCGGACTTCTGGGGTTCAATGTTTAGTTTGGAACAAACTGAAGCTGGCATTATGTTAGAAGATGCCCCTAAGTCAATCAAACAGTTGTGCAGGTTTCTATTGTAGATTTCATAGGTTATAAGGAAAGGTGGAGTATGAGAATTTGATCTATCTCCTATCAAGACTGCATCAGTAGCTTCGACCATACGAGATGGTGGTTGACCTGTATCTTTTGCAGCTTTAGCACTGGGAAGGGGTGAAGTAGGAACAACATTTAATTCTTTGAGAAGCAGTTTTTCCTGATGTTTCAATTTACTAAGTTCAAACATGGTAATGTTTGCCTTGGTCCTTTTCATGTCATCAACAATATTGTAATCCATTGAATCAAACACTACCAATGTCTTAGATGTTGATGGGATTGTTTGGGTTGAAGGTTGGTTTTGTGCGATTGTTACAAGTGGCTTCTTTGGGGGTACCTTTTCCTTTTTTGTAGCAGCACCTGCACTTCTTTTCTTTGAATTTGTCTGAACAGGTTCGGAGGTACCTTTACTCCTGGTAGTGACAGGAAATGCTTCTTCTTCGTTTTCTGTGTCGGAGTTAGGAAATATAAAATCCCACATTCCATGACATTCAACAACTTCCTCTTCTTCATCAGTTGGTGTAGCTTTTTCCTCTTCTCCTTCTTCAAGATCTGAATCTACATTAGATATAACATTCGGTGGTTTTGATTTAGTATTCTTGTAATTCCTAAAGGGTCTTTTGGTTGAGGTTTAAGCTACCTGTTTTTTGATTTCAACCATTTCATTTGACATAGTTTTGAGGACCTTTTGTAGACCCTCCATGTCATATGGATCTTTAGGGGTTTTCTTCTTTGAACCATCTTTAAAAGAAACTTTTTTGGCTTTTCTATCTTCAAGAGCAGCTTTCTTCTCTAGAGCATTAATACGTTTCTCGACGACAAGTGCTTCTTTCATGTTTTCAGCTAAAGTTGGTTTTCTAGCCCTGTCTACAAAAATAGCTATATTGGCAGGTAGGGCAGTTATATACCACTCGCTTCGAATTTGCTCACTTGGTTTGGAGGCCATTGGGATTTCGTTCAAGAGTTTATTGAATTGCGCATTAAATTCTTTAATTGGTTCCCTATGCTCTACCCTAATATTGGAGAGATCATTTATTAGTGTAGCCAAAGACCTGTCATCACCATACTTAGTAAGAAATTGTTCTTGGCAAGTCGTCCAACTGGTAATGGAACCAGAAGTTAAAGAAAAATACCAGGATCCTGCTGATCCTTGCAAGGTATAAGGGAAAAGCGTAACGACAACATCTTGCTATGTTACTCCCTTCAAATTAACTGCCAACATGAAGTTATTAATATGTTCCTCAGCTTGTGCTCCATCATCTTGATTAAACTTGGGTAGCCATTTTTCAGGTGCATCAGGTAATGCATGCAATGGAGCAGGCATATTGACTACACCAGGCCTGGTCCATGGATCTGCCATTGTAACCGCAGTAGTGGATGATATTACTGTTGAACTTACAGAAGTCTGGGAAGGAGTTAATATTAAGGGTTGCATAGTTTGGGATGTTGCAGTTGCTAATCCCTGATGAACAACAATGTGTGATGAGGGAGTGGATGGTTGACTTTGCACGGGGGAAGGTGAGATGGAGGATGTGGATGAAAATTCTTCACTGTCAGATCCTTCAGTGTTTTTCTTTTCCTTTTTCCTTTTGGGTAAAGGGAACTCCATGGGTTCAATACCGAGCTTTCCACTCTGAAGTCTGGTGAGAGGGTGAGGTAAATTGAACTGCGAAGTCGCACTGCTTTGAGATACTTCAAATTTCTATGGTGATATCGAGAAGCTTTGAAGTTTATGGATAAGAGACTGGACTTCAGGGGATTCAAGACTTAATTGTTCTGGAGTATGATGGGTTTGAGTAGTGGTAGTTGATTCCTCTTCTTCTTGATTAGATACTGGAGGACCAGCATGCAATTGTGAAGTACGAGGTGATGCAGAGGGAGAATTACGCTTAGAATGGTTTGTAGATTTGGGTTTGCTTGCCATTCAGAGTTGAGGCCCTCCTTCTAGCGCCAAAAATGTTGATGCCCCGAAAATCGTTGTATCAACATTGGGGGATAACCACCCAGTCCGGACCTTAATACAGCTCCTTTTCCGTTTGGAATGGTGGCTCTGACTGGGGATAATGGGACCCATTTCCTAGTAATGAATAAACGGGATGGATGAATGATTGATTGTCTAATCTTATGATAGGCGAATAACTTAATTTATCAGCAAAATAAAATAACTACTACTAATCCCAGGAACTATTGTACTTTGAAGTATAGCGCTTGATGATCTATGTTTATTGATAGGTATATAGATGACTCCATCTAATAAACATGGACATTTATTCATTCAAGGATTACTTTGCTTAAATAGTTAAACAAAGTGATTAACGCAATATTGCTACACTTATCATTTATATCATCAATACATATATGATCAAAAGAAAAGCATTACCATAAACATCCAATAATGGAGGAAATAAAGAAATGCTGTTAAAATACATACATATATTCGATAATAGAAAAGGCGATCAAATGACAATTCATATAAAAGGAATGAATTCAGACATAGATAATAGTACCATATGAGCTGCTAGTCACTCGGAATATCAATCGCTATTTGAGATTCTTATTCCAATGCAGAAATACTTTCAAACAAAGACAGTAGTGCACATTTGCATAAACGCTTCCTTGCCAAAATTAGAATAATTGGTCCAGTTTTATAAAAGAATATGCCTGAAGTACAATAGTGAAACTTCAGGCTTTAAGTCAAGTACAAAACTTTATGACCCTTTCCAAAACAATGAAAGGGTCTATAAATACTGAATTAAACTAACTATCTATGAAACTAAAATCCTACTTAATTGGTATCAAATG
This sequence comes from Pinus tabuliformis, assembly GCA_031772625.1. Lineage (NCBI taxonomy): Eukaryota > Viridiplantae > Streptophyta > Pinopsida > Pinales > Pinaceae > Pinus > Pinus tabuliformis. The sequence goes on along the minus strand of CM062814.1, from coordinate 579,812,908 downwards.
ATCTTGAATATCTCCTTCTCAGCAATCTGGCAGTCGGCGGCATGAATCATCATGTAGGCTGTTTGCCTTTAAACCTGAGCTGCCTTATCGCAAGCATTGGCTCCACTTCGGGCGGTCTGTTGAGGCGGGAGTTGAGCTGGGCGGCATAGGTGGCATCCTGAATATCGAGGATAATATACCCGATTGCATCTGTAAGTCATTTGAGGGCGACTATTTGAGTGTGCGGTTTTACCAAGAAGAACCAATAGGCGTCCCATGTTAAACTGTTAATTCCAGCGATTAATCTCCCATTTTTCTCTAGATCTGGATAACATGACTGCTCCAATGTTTTTGCCGCTGTCAATTTACCTGGAGTGCATTGGGAAATCATGTTAGACAAGTAAAGAGTATTATTAACCAATTCAACCAAATTACTTGTGGTTGATTTGCATCTTGAAATTGCCCTCTCTGCTTTCATTAACTGGGACTACCATTCTGTAAATAATATTTCTTTATGTGATTCTAAAATCCTTGGTAAATTTTCCGCCTGTCCCTGATCGGTATCTTGCCACTCAAGAAACTCAGTTAATGTTTCATCAGCTTGATCCAAGTCTGTTCTAGCTTTTTCTGATTGTTTACTTATTGATGTCGTTAAATCGCATAATGGTTCCACCTCGGCGATTTGTTGGCATAAAATCTTGATCTGTGTTATTAATGCCTTATTTATCTGTAATGATTCTGATTTGAATTCGGCTATCTATGGAAGATTCTTTGTCTTCTCTAGCTGGGCTGATAGTTGAGCAATCTGCTCATCTTTTAATTTCAACATTTGTTCATTCGCTATTCTCAGTTGTGCCAATGCCTCGGACAACTCTTTCTGCTTCTGGACTGCACTGTGATCAATTCTCTATTTCTCTTCCTGCAATTTTTGAATTAATTGATTATTTATTTGCTGTTGTGTCAACAATTGCCATTCTTCCTGCTCTGCCTTCTGCTGTGCATCTGTTAGTTGTGCTTGCAATAAAAAGATCTCCTGGTCTTTTGTTTTTAATAAAAGACTCACCTCTGATGCCTTATCTATTGTTGCTGCCGAATAGGCTCCATCATATTGTGATAGTTTTTTTAGGTCATCAGAAGGGTCAAATTCCTCCTTCCAAACCACATTTCTCGTGACCGTTTGTTCTTGGAATAGGGAAGGTTGATCAGTCCTTCTCCTCTTCCTTTGTCGTTTTACCACAGCTTTGTGTCTTGGGCTATAGAAGACATCCAAGGGAGGAATTTCTTCTATCTGCAAAATAATTTGATCAGAGGGATCCTTTGGGATTATTTCTACTTCCTTCGAACTGGGTAGGCTGATGGTTCCACTTGGAACCTGTTTTGACGTGGTCTCCTGTGTATCTGCCGCTTTTTAAGTTTCGGTGTCCTTTGAGCATTCAAGACTACAGATAATTGAATCAAATTGCTGCCATTCCTGGAGCAATTTGGGATCAATTTGAGTATCTACATTTACCTCTATGTTGCCCTGTTCCTGCTCTTTAGTTTGGGTTTCCTCTTGCACTTTCTCCTGTTCTTTAGTTGTAACCGGAGATTCCTTAGTATGTCGTTATTCAGACTCGCTTGATCCTGTTGCTCGGGTTGTCGCTAACAGATCTAGAGGCAGAGTTTGCAACCTCTGTTCTCTAAGTCTGTTGAATTCAACTAACCCTTCATCTTTGTATTCCATTATGGCCAGCAATCTAACTTGATACATTGATTTAGCTGAGGAGAACATGTCATCAAACTTATCTTCTATATGATCAAAATTTGTCAATTTGGCCTGTTCAAGTGCATTATAGGCGACTTTGTTGGGATCAAATCGCCTGTTAGGGAGAGTCGCTAGAGTTAATGACTTCATCTTTGTAGCTTCTTTTTCTGCATGTTTGAAATCATGCAAAGTGTAGACACCACATCTCAGAGGAAAAGAGGGCTAGACCTGCTTCTTATTTTTCTTCAAAGTTTGTGTAACTGCTTCGGAATTAATCTAATAGGCTATCTCTCTTGGCAACAGTTTATCAGGTATGTACAAAGGAAGGACATGAGCTTCGTCTTGGCTGCCGAAAATTCTTATATAAGTAAATTTTTCCTCTCTGAACCATCTTCCTATTGATGTCAAATCAATCCCTGCTTGGTAAGAAATTTTGGGAGCAGGTTTATTAAAAATAGAGTAATGAATGGGTAACATGAAGCCATTGCAGACTTGGTATAAATGGTGCTTATAGGAAGTCTTCCACAATTTCTGATGGTATATGTGAATAGGCGTGGGGTCTTGTGTATTCCACCTCCAGCCGAGTACAGGAAACTCAGAATTAAATCACAGGGTATCTAGTATATAAGCACTGTAGTAGAATGGGGGAATAAGCCTTTGGGAGACGGAAGTTTTAGTTCTGAAATTAAGAATTGCTGTTGCTAGCTTATCTGACAATATAAGTGCCCAATCCATTATTTCACTGTTACACGCCGCTTCCATCAAGGGAACCATTTCTATAGTGAAATTAGCGGAATCATGCAACCCCCATAATCTAC